>JABFPB010000276.1:0-45319 GCA_022817645.1 Ceratoteleas bidentatus
ATTTTTAAAGTGCGTTCCAAAACTCTTTTTCACGTCAGTGTAGCGGCCAAAAGTGGAACTAATTAGGCTGCCGAAAGCTGTCGCTTTCGGCACTCCACGAAAGTGGAAAGCGACAGCTTTCGGCACTCTAACCTAATTCATTCCACTTTCGGCATGCTACCCTGACGTGAAAAACATCGTATCGGCCTCGGGCGCCGGTGGCGCCCTCGGACGTAATATACTATTATCACACACCGTGCTAGATCAGGTCCTCCTCCCCTGAATAGTTATCCACAAGGATAGCAACTTTTTAATCCAATTTTTCCACCTGAAATTATTGAATTTAACACTAATTTTTTGAAAATGCCCTTAATATTTTAATGGTAATCTCAAAATTAATTAGACAGTGAGATTTTCAAAGTTTTTCAGAGATCATCTTTTTAACTTATTTTCAGTGAAAATTGCAGATTTTTGCAGAATTATTTTCCATCAAACGCATACATTCTGCTTCATTCCAACTTTGCTAAAGTCAGAAGAAAATGGTTGCGACTTCGAAGTGAAGGCTACTGATATCACAGTTCGTTAATCCTCTGATAATTAGTTGAAGTTATGTTATGATTATGTACATTGTGCGAGACAATACCGTTTTTCATAATTGACGATGACGACGTTCCTGCAAATTAGCTGCAGCAAATGGTCACACGAGCGATCTTGATGTAACGAATTATGTGTAAGACTTAATTAAAGGAACTAACGGGACTGCTTTTAGTAATTAATTATTATTGAGATTGATTGTCACGTGATTATTTGCATCGCTGAAACATCTGGTTCAAACATCCTTTCCTCAAACCCTAAATTACCATGGACATTCCAAGTCTGAAAACTGCAATTCAAATTTTAAAAAATTTTATAAAATTGACTCAATTTTGACTTGGCTCAGAAATGATAAAAAATGGAAAAATCGTTATTATACATTTTTTTAATTAAAAAGTTCCGTAGAGAACGCAATATTTCTCGCAATGAAACATTTTTCTGAGCAAAAAGGAAGTAATGTCGATTAAAAAAAGTAAATGCCGTAATTGTGCATAAGGCAAAAAACGCTGTAAATTTAACGTCGCAGAAAATGTGTATCTTTAAAAAGCAACGCGATTTGTCTCATTTTCTCTTGTGTTATAAAACAGTTTATTGCCGCGGATTTCTTATCGCGCTTTTTATCCCAAATAAAATGTCGATTTGTTTTTATAATAACACAATTACGCCGATTTTTCGCTCGCTTTATACAATTCTTTTATATAATTTCTGGCTAATCTGAATACCGTTAGATGAAGTCAATATCAATGATTTTTTAACTTGCCGAAACTGCTATTTTTGCAAAAGTATCATATTTTTATATGTAGAAAAATTCTAACCAATTTTGTAAACTTTTATCTTTATATAATATAGTCCATATAAAATAAAGAATAACAATTTTGCCTAAATGTTTTAATTTCAATTAATTTTTATTATTTTTATTATTATTATTTTTTGAAATAATTATAATATTTATAATTTAAAATATTTTACTTTTTTATCTTTTTAACCAAATAAGTAATATTTTTAGATAAAATCTTGGTTACAGGTGCACTTTAATTTAAAATCTTGCGTCGCTTACTCCTTTAATAATCCTTGACTTCATCGACAATTTAATGCATTTTGCAAGTCTTTTTTCTCCGTTGCAATCGTTCGAACGCGTAATGCAGTCATTTACTTTTTGTTTCGCCGAGAGAGGTTGCAATTTTTCGTCTGTTACGTAACGAACTGCACGCGAGCGTCATTCGTCAAACAAAACTCCTGATACAGACGCTCTCGATAACGAGTTTAACGTCATTGAAATGGCCTTTTTGTAGCGAAGAAATTAAGGGGCACCAAAGAATTTTGATCATTAAAAAATAATTAAGGTGTTTACCGTTTTTTATTGAAAGGACCATCCATCAGAGACACGAAAATCGATAGTATTTCAATGAGAAAAATTGAATGTAAAATTAAAATGTGGATTAAGAAATTTTTGTTGAAAGTTTATTAATCAATGATTCAGGCGAATGTTTCAATGCAGTTTTTGTAATTTTTTCTCGTTTTAATATTTATTATTATTATATTTATATAATAATTTTTCTCATTTATATTTTTACATTGCCTAAATTATTAACAGAATTTGTTTAAAATAATTTCAACAAATTGTAAATTTGAAAAAATGCAAACTTATTGCAATTTACTCACTCACATCTTATTAAAAACAAAATTTGAAACAAAATTTTACTTAAAAAACGTGCAAAAAATTTTATTGGAAAAATTTGAACAAAAATTTATTGCACAAATTTGAAGAAAATGTATTGCAAAAATAAATTATTTTGTGTAAAAAAAATGTCGGTAAAGTCGAATCCTACATTACTACCAAATCTACTACGTTCGTCTTATTACTTATTTCCGAAAACTGTTACCAGATGTCGTTACTTTCTGGACTACTCTGTCGTTCAAAAAACATGCGCGATAAATTCAAACGCTCCCTCAGAATTCGCACTTGCCAGCGAAATCGCAACCCTCGAGCTGTCTAAAATGTGTCGGACATCTCTCGCGCAAAGTTCGTCGATTCGAAATTTAATTAAAAAATGAGTGCGAATTTAAAATGAAACCGCGAAAATCGTTTCAGTGAAAGTTTAAAATGAAAACGTGAAAATCGTGCAAAAATTTCTGAAAAGTTGGGGTGATACGATTTTGAAAAATGATTTTTGTGGCGGTCGTGAAGGCGATTTTCACGCGACTGGTTTTCGCGACGCACGGTTTCATTGCCATTTGGCAGGCGACGACGTTCAAAAGGAACCCGAATTATTGGTATTTGTGTTGTCCAATCATAATGCTCTTTTTCGAAGGAATTTTCACGCTTACGATTAAGAAGAACCAGGAATGGAAGTGGTACGAAATTCAATCAGTTTTGCAATAATTTATTTTCATTTCATTTCAAAATTTTCATTTTATTTTCATAAACAAACATTTTTTTATAAACAAATATTTTATAACAAATATATTTTTATTAATTGAAAACGAAGGTTTTGAACATTTCAATTTGTTATAATGAAAAAATAATGTTTGAAAAATGTACTAAGAATAAATATTAATTTATTTCGTGTTTGGAAAAGACCATTTTTTAACTATTTAAAAAAAATAAAAAATAATAACTGAGTTTTAAATTTGTTTATGGATTGTCTGGTTTGCATGTACGCCCACTCAAATGGCAGATATACTTCTAACAAGACGATTTTCTTTGCATAAGAAGTGCTTATTATCGAAGCTTTCCCCGAGCCGTTTCATTCGGGCGAGCGGAAATTGTGCATTTAGTAAAGTCCCAGCACGTGCAGAAAAGAACCAGGTCAAAAAGTGCCGATCAATCGACCGAGCATGATTTGACAACTCGAAGTGACATATATACAGCTGGGACAGTAATAACGCAAAGTGTATCACATTAATCGAAGAAGACAACAGGAATTTCATATTGGGAAATACCATTCGACACAATGTGCTCCAAAATATTTTTTTGCAAAAAAAAACAAATTTCTTAAAAAATATAAGTGGTTTAAGAATAAAAACAATAAAACGTTTTCAGCAAATTTGGAAAGAAAGAAACTTTTTAGTTAAATTAAAGGCAGAAATTGAAATGAAAAATGGTTCCAGGTTTTGTCCATCGGTCTTCCTTTACTTGTGCAGTACAGTTCCCTCAATTTGGTTGTTGGAACTTGACAAGATAACTCGACGAAACCGAGCGCGAGAGTCAAATTTGAATATCACTGAGAACTTTGATCTCACGAACCTTGCTGCGGAAGATTTAAGACATTTGGAAAAGACTTTAGGCGTAAGTCATAAGATTACAAAAAAATGGTAAAATTAAAAAAAATGTTGGAAAGTTAAAATAATTATTAAAATTAAAACATTTTAAAAATAAAATAATTTGTTAAAAAAAATTAATATACAATTTTAAGTTTTGTAAATTTTGAAAAAATAAATAAAAAAAATTATAAAAAAATGTAAAAATAAAAATATGTAAATTTTAACATTTCCAGGTCAACATAAAACTGCCAGACCTCCAAATTTCCGCAGAAACCTGGGTGACCTTGATTGAACAGTTCCTCATGCTAATCCTGATAATAGGTCGCTGGATGCTACCAAAAGGCGATCTCACCCGGGACCAATTGAGCCAACTTTTGCTCGTCTACATTGGTACCGCAGCCGACATTATCGAATTCTTCGATTCTTTCAAAGAAGAGAGGATTTCCAGAGAACCACTGCTAGTGTACCTGACCCTGGGAATCTGGACTTGGTCCCTCATGCAATTTACTGTTGTACTGACCGCGACAAAGTCCCGAAAATCACGACTGTCAGCCAGCAATCCAATTAAGAAAAAAGCCGCAGCTGATGCCAGTTGTTGCACCATAGACGTTTGGGGAATCGCTTTAAATATGGTGCTGCAGGTGTATATACAAAAAATGTTTATGGAAACCACGTTATAAAAATATTCAAAAAATATGTTTTAATAAATAATAATCTATCAATTAATTTATAACATAAAAAATAAAAAAAGTAAAAATTAAATTAAAATTCACAAAAATACAAATAATAAAAAGTAATAAATAATAAATAAATGAAATGAAATTTATAAAATTGTAAATAATGTTTATAGATATTTAAAATTCACAATCAAAGGAATGGTAAAATTTCAATTCAATATGATTTAATACAATTTGATATAATTTTAACAGTTTGATGCAGTTAATTTTATTTTATTTTGATTTGATAACTGGAATTTTAAACCAAAAATGCAATTTGTTTCAGGACGGACCATTTCTGGCGTTCCGACTGATCTTGATCATCGAATATCAAATAGTCAATTACATGAACATATTTTTCACTTGCAAAAACACTCTGGTGATACTTTTGCAATTGTATCGACTTTACGTGGTTCAAAGTGAGAACAAAAATAAGAGAAAGAGAATCGGTGGAGAGAAACACGAATTGCCCAGTATCAGTATTATTTCTCGGGACGAAATGTACCGGGAACGAAAACATACGAGGTGAATAATTTTCTACAATCGAAAATATGTAATATTTATATAATGTTATTTAATTAAAAAATAAGAACATGGAATACTTTGTAAGAATTTTGAAAAATTAAAATAATCAAATTCCAGGAACGACAGGAAAAGAAGAAAGAAAGACTATGTCAGAGATATAGAAAAGAACTTTTCCGAAAGTAAAGATTCTTCAGAAGAAATGGACGATTACGATAGTGGTCCGTTGGAAAATCCAAAGAAAAACACTAGGTAACTATTTCTAATCTGAACTTAAAAAATAATTATTTATAGTAATTTAAAAATTTTACAGATTCTCATAATTGATAAACTTGTTAAAAAATGAATTTTTTTAACTTTTTGAATGTTTACGAATAAGGTTACATAATTTTTATTTATTAATTAAACAAATTTTATATAATTAACTAAAAAACAATAAAAGTAAATTTTTATGTCAGATTCAAAAAAAGCAGACAGGACACCGGCTATTCGACGTCCAGTTCTCGTGCTTCTTCCAAACATCAGAAAATTGCAACGAGGAGTGACAAACGTAGTAAAATCTCGCATAAGTCAGAATCCAAAAACGATTTCTGCAGCGAGGAGGAGGGTCGGAGAAAACGCGACAAATCTTTGGAGAAGTAAAGATCTTTTATTTTATTATGTTTATTTTATTTTATTTTCACTAAAAAACAATACAACAAAATTTTACATTACCAAAAATATCAAATTATAATTATATATAGTTTTTTAATTGCCAAAGTAGAGAATGTTTAGAATAATTTGAGTTTTGTGCAAAATCGAATGATTCGACTTTATATTTATTAAAAATAATTGTTATAAAACTTATATTTGCAGGAAAGTAGGAAAACGTGAGAAAAAGTCGCGCCGAAAGAAGAGTCACCACACTTCGTCTGAAAGTTCACTATCTGAGGAATCGGAAAATGCGGAAAGCAGTGTTAGCGAAGTGAATGACTCGGAAGCGTTGGAAAAAATGAGGTATCTTACATTAACCACATTTTTTAAATTTAAAACATTCAGATACATAGAAAATAAATTCATTTTGGTAGTTAATTGTCTAATACAGACATTTCTAAATCTAATAAATTAACTTTTGTAAAATGTTCCAATTTATTTGAATTCATTTTTATTACAAAAACAAACTTTTATTTCAACAGAAATAATTGAAAAATATATTTATTTAATTAAAAATGTATTAAATTATAGAAATGTATGAAATTCATAGAAAATCTGTTTAATTCTCAAAGTTTCTTAATTTCTACATTTTTTAATAAAGAAAACATTAAATTTGTTCAATAATAATTTCATAGGCTATTTCTAAATCATTTTTTAGGCGGACGCAGCGTATTAGACGTGAGACCAGAGAATGACAACGAAGTCTCGGAATCATTGCCCTACTTTTCATTTACTTGTTGATACTCTTCATCTGCATGCTCCTGATTCATGCAGGAATAAACAACGGACTCGTTTTGATGACGAAACGGTCTCCGGTTCCGGCTAATTCGCACAGACCTTCAAGCTTGAAGAAATGAAATTATGAGATAACTTATCAGAACTCATGTCCCAATAAAAGGAAAACGAAATGTATGATTAAGCAAAGCATTTATACATATGTTGAAACATTATGTTTGTAATAAAAGTTAATAGCAATTCGTTAAGAAAATAATTTCATTAATGCTTATTTACCTATACAACTTTTCCAAAGTTACGTAATAATTAATAATTATTTTAATAATAATAAAAAATAAAAAATAAACAAAATAATTATAAAGAAATTTTAATAATAAAAATTAGTAATTACATTTAATAAAAGAGAAATAATAATTCCTTAGGAATTATTATTTAAATGAAGGAATTAACATATGCAAATAAACATAATGTTTAATTTGGAAACAGGTTTGGGAATTAAGACATCAAATTTTATTCTCATTTTCAATCTCTGTATTGAAAACTCAACATTTAATTGCTCGATTCATTATATTCTAAACAATATACCTTTGTTTTCGAGATAAGAATATAATTCAGTAATTTATTTAATCTATCAAAAATCGCGAAGCATCCGTCACATTCGAAGAAACTGAATTTTGTCAAGAAAATGATTGAACAGTGATTTAAGCTCTTATCCTTCGATGACCATTTATTGCCATGTACAAGCCACAAAAATATAAAACAAGATTCACTGTACTCATTACTAATCGAACATTTCCATTGCTTTAAATATATTTATATAAATCATATTTCCTTGTGTAAATTACAGTCCCTCCAGTCGATTGTGTCTCAAGGAATTGATCTCGGCAGAAGGTGCTTCTACGCCGTCGAGGATACGGCCAGTTTTTTCAAATGGTCCATAAACACCTGCAGGCTTACGTCGTCCGTCAATACTGGAGCTCCGCTTTCCTGAATTATATAAATTGATTGGTTAAAATCAATCAAAACTTAAATTACTTAAGGGGACCGTTCACCAAAAATCGGTTAAAAATCGATTTTTTAAGGCAATTTTTTATTTAAATAAATTTTCTTTTAATCGATTGTATTTAAATCGATTTTATATCAGCCAATTTATTAGTTCTATCATAAAAATCGGCAGGAAAAATTAGATTCGTTTCTATTTCAAAATACCCTAAGTTTCGTTAGCTGGTTACAAAAATTGAGTAATTAATTTTTTTATTCAACAATTAATTCGGTACTACTTTTCTTTGATTTGAAAGCCATTTCTGAATGCAATCTCAGGAAAATTGATTGGAAAATACCGATTTTATCCATTTTGGTAAACGGTCTCCTCAAATCCAAAAGTAACAAGTTCGGGGACAAAAGTTGTGATGCTAAAAATATCAATAAAAGCCTCTAAGACATTTTGTTAATAATTCTGAGCTGAGATCAATGTTAATGTTGAAAAAAAAATGTTTAGTCGAAGCGCAGTTTGGTATTAGTTTGTCAGTGGGAAGCAAAAATAGTAGTAATGCTAATGTTAGAAGTGGCTAATGGGTAATTTTAATATTATGGCATTTTGGTATAAAAAAATGAACGGCTCCTTGTACCAAAGCGCCATCACCTCGACCCCTAACAAATCGTGCAAAAAATGTAATTAAACACACCCCGCTGGGCATTGGCATCCCCTGGATTCACGAAATCATGGGCGAAATGAAAATCAATTAGTCACTTGTGATTAATGACGTTCTCAGAAATAAATTTTGTTCAGATGATTTGGAAAAAATTCAATTTTTTAATCGAAAACAATTTTAATAAACTTTTTCCTTTCTGAAATTTGAACCTATAAAACTGATATTTTACGACTCATTTTAAGGGAAACAGGTTGTGTTTCAATGACAAAACACGAATAAATGATTTGAGATGTTGTTTGAAAATGATAATTTTTGTATTAAAAAATGTTGTAATGCAAATTAAAAATACATTTTTAAAATTTTTTTACAATTATTTAAATTTTAATAATGATTTAAAAATTAAACTTTATTTTTTTTTAATGCAATAAAAATAATTTTTTTTATTCTTAATTTTTTTGTTGAATGAGAATATGAAAACTGATCTTACCCCTCCATAAGCATACATATTGTTATGCGTTTGACTGGGGTTGACTTTGCTGAGCAAAAATCTGGCCTGAGAGCCCCCTTGCTCAGTGTCGATGTATCTTGGCGCTGGGAATCGACCGGCCAGGATTTCCGCCGCATCATCTACAGGAGCAGCCAGCAACTGACGGAAGTTCTCATATTCAGGCAAATCCTGGTACTTCAGTTGTCGCCATTGCGCTATCGTCTAGAAATTATAATGTATAAGTTAATTATTTTAAAATTAAAATAAATCCCTTTCTTAAAAAACTCATGACATGTCTGAAGTTTAAATAAAAAAAATTAAGTAAATAAAATGAAAATAAAGTAAAATTTAAAATAACAAAAATAAAATTAACTTAAAATAAAAAGACAAATAATATAGAATTTAATTAATTTCATTTCGAACTATAATTGGTTTCAAATAAAAACGCACTTCTCCATGGAAAATGAGGATTTGGAAGAAAGTATCCATTAGCAATATTCTATCCGGCTGGATGGATGACGTGTCAAGTAAAACTGGCTCTGGAGGTCCACCGAAACTATAGCTATACAAAATCGGCTGGACCATAATTAGCGAGTTAGTCAAATCCTCGCGCATCAACATGTGTCTGCAAAAAGTATTCATTACGTTAAATACAAAACATTTATTTAATTAATTTTACTTAATTAAATATCATAATTTAATAATAATAATTATCTCGTTATTACAACTAATCTTTCTAACCTGTAAAAACTAGTTTCGTCGGGAGAGTTATTAAAGACTTGCAGGAATTGTGATCTACGCAAATGGTACATGAACTGTGGGTAAAGAGAGAAATTTTCGCTAAGTCTGAAGGTGTTCGGGTCGTCCTTTGCATATTCGCCGAATTTCTGGCACTGAAAATGGAGAATTGCATTAATTAATAATTTTATTCGTTAAAATAAACCATTTTACTAGTATTATTAGTGTAGAAATTAATGTAAATAAAATGATGGTTATTCACTATTCTTAATTTTTTTTAATTCAATTCTTTCAATTTCAAAAAAACGAAATTGTGCAATTTTGTTTTCTCAGTGAATCTATGAAAATAATGTGTTTTGCTATATAGATTGTACCAATCGAATAAGCATCCGATCGACCCAACGAAGAACATCCGGGCCGTCCTCGGTTTCCGCTCTAAATACTGCTAGACGTGACATTAAGACTGCAGCGGCCTCCTGGTCGAAACCGGCACTTATGTGATGAAGTGCTTGAGTTGCATCTGCCCAACTGAAACGCGATATTTAAATGGATCAGAAATACTTCACAGTTGCAAATTATGAATTAAAAATATTATAATAAGAAATGTACAAAAATAAAATAATAAAAAAATAAGAATATTTTAAAAAATAATATTTTATTTTTAATTATTTTTATTTTATAAAAAATAATATAATACGAATATAATATTAAATGAAATATATTTTTTATTTTGCTTTAAAACAGAAATTTTAATTGTTAATAAAATTTTCCCTCCAAAATTCAGGAAGCAAAATATGTCTTTGCATGCATATGACGAAAATCAAATAAATCCCTTCCTACTTTCTCGCGATCGTAGTGACCCTAATCCTCCTCTGGCCATTACTGTGCTGATACTGGGTGATGAACTGGATGCAACCTCGTCCACCCTGCGGAATCGGCGCGGCGTGTTGGTTCACAACTTCGAAAATAAATGCAGCCGTGGTCGAAGGCATGAGTCCGCAGAACTTCCACTGACATGTGCCACCTAAACCGACTTCCTGCTCGCCTACACTCGGTCCTTTAACTCCCAAAGAAACGCAGGGTCCGATCGCTCCGGATACTTTCAATTCCCTGAAACATTATTCAACTCATTTTCATTTCATTCAAAATCTGGAGAAAAATACAGAATGACCAAATTGACCAAAAGGCAAATTTTCAGATACCGAAATCTTCAAATAAATTCCAGAGTCGACCTTCTGAAAAATCGAATAATTCGCAAAAATCTTTGCCAATCGATTCGACTAACTCATTTTGCATTTTTAGTGCAAAATTCAGAATCCTTGAAAATAAATTCCTTTTCAATCAATTATTAATCTGCATTCAATAAAAAATGCAAAATTAATTTCGCATTCGTTAAATATACCAAAAAACAAACATTTTTTTGTTTTTTGGTATATTTAATATCTTCTTTACCTTGAGGTTTTGACCTCCAAAGTGGCGTTAAATGCCATCTTCAGGTCACCCTTCTGGTCCTTGACAAAGACCCGTTGGAAGGTCTGTTTAAAAAGCGACGAGTTGAAGGAATCTCCCATGACCATATGACCGCCGGTGGAGTTGCAGCAAGAGCGCATTTCCAGTAACCCAGTCTGGTCCAAGGCGCAGGAGTAGATATCGATAATGTGGCCATTGGCTGCCGCACGTGCAGCCAGACCGTCGTAGTGTTTCGTCGCCTTCTTCATGTGCTTCGCGTTGTCCTTGTGAATGTCGTGGTGGGACCGAATGGGCTGTTTCAGGTCATCAGTGACCACTTGACCGGGACCTTGCGAACAGGGACCACCGACGAAGAGCATAATTCTGGAATGGACATGTTTTATTGGATTGGATTTTTATAATTGTTATATACAATTCCGTAAGAAAATAAAAAACGTTGTAATAAACCTTTAAAACGTTTATAAAACGTTGAACAAACGTTTAATAAATGTTTATAAAACGTTTTAATTGACTTAATTGCTGAGAGGAAGTACCGAGCTCCAGTATTGGCATAGCTGGCCTCCAAAAGTCCAGTTGCCACAGCAAGAGCGACTCCAGTTGACCTGAGAGGTCGCTTTCCAGATGGCACTGGCCAAGGATCTCGCTGCAATTCCCCGAGGAGATCGGTTAGACTCATGTCGCATTTATGGACTGGTTGCAGGAATCGGTTCGCCGCGGGAATCGGTTGGCTGGGTTGCATGCCTCGTTGCTGAACATTTTGGGCTGGAACTGGTCTTCCTATTCCTGAAAGGGTAATTGGGGATATTTTAACACAAAATTAAAGTAAAGACTAAGTTTTTTTAACAAAATTACTCCCTTATCTTATTTTACTTTATTACTTTGAATTTCATTTTTATTTTTATTTTATCTTATTTTTATTTTTCGATTATATTATTTTATTATTTTTTTAAATAAAAAAACCCACCCAACATGTCCTGCACTTGTTTGGGCTGCAGCTCCTTGGTACCCCGAAAAACATAACTCTTGCCACAACCCTCGCAACCGAGTTCGTGCATTTGGACCATCTTTCCAAAAGTGATCAAACCAATCAGAGCGTTAGGCGGCAACAGAGACAGCGACATCTGCAGGGAATCTTTCAGCGAGCCTAATTCTTCCTCATCCAAACAAGTATCCACTACGTAGAGGAATATCGGAGGAAGACATTGTGCTCTCTAAAATACATTAATCTTTAAAAATCCAGTAATTCGTAGATTAAAGAAATTTACTCTTTTTTAATTTAAAATTACCATCATTGTGTACTCGATGGTTGAGAAGGAGTGAATCAACTCTGCAGGTTGATGCTGATCCGAAATTGCAGCATATTGCTGGGGGAACTGGAGAAAGCAATTTTATTATCAAGCAAATAAATTCTGGTTATTCATATAAATGGAATAATTAATTGATTTTAATTTAAGATTGATATTTTAATTAATATTAATTAAAAAATCGGCAAAATCAATTTCAATAATAAAAAATTTATTTTTCAAATTGATGGAATTAAAATAATTATTAATCATTCAGTTTAATAATTTCTTTCTATTAAAATACAAAAATGTTGATTTGCCAAAATTGGTAGAATACTTACAGCATTGCGTTGGAAACAGAAATTGCAAACCCAGAGTTTCCCCCTGTAGTCAACTTGACAAAGTGGATTCAAAATAGCTCGACAAGTGTTTCTGGAGCAAAGTACAGGGTCATATTGGATGGGTGGCAGATCAGGACGCTCTTTGATAGGCTGATAAAGCACACCCAGAGGCACAACTAGTCTGGTGGCTTCGACCCTCGAAGATGGCCATACGTTCCAGGTACACCGTATCCCATTCAAATCCTCATTTTGCTGAATGAATTCCTCGTATGTTGTCATCTTGACACTGTACCAAATACCACTAATTAACATTAAAATCTATTCAAAAACAACTCCAAATCACTAATTCTCACAATCCTTTCCAACAAGATGTTTTGTTAGAAACATACAAATTTTGCGAGTAAAAAATAAATTTTAATTGAATTAATAATTAAATGTAAGAATATGTCCGAAACAGAACATTCATGTGACATATTTGCGAGGAAATTTCAGTATTTAACACACCCAAATCCACTTTTAGGTTAGGATCCCAGGATCCAGTATAAACAACAAATCCACCAGAAATGTAACGAAACCTGACAATTTCCCGAAAATTGTCACATTTTCTATCGAATCTCACCAATTTCAAGGATACTTTCTTAGTAATTGCACCAAATATGCAGTTTAACCAAACTTTCTCTGGAAAACACCTCCTCCCATATTTTCACTCCAGCTGTCAAACGAAGCCAGTATTTACAAACAAACAATCGGTCGATCGAATTGTTCACAGATTTTCGCGTTACTTATTGCAATCGTCGAGGTAGTTCGAGTCGGAATCTGGAGTTAGGGAGAACTGCGACACCGATTGTTTGAAGTTTCGCTCGGATTTTCGGGCGAAAAAACGAGCGATGGGAAAAAACGTACCAATCGAACTGGGTTCAGTGGGAAACTCGTTGAAGACGTCACAGCTCGTTTGGCATTGTTTTCCGCCGATCGCGAGGCTGTTTGCTGCGACTTTTCCGCCGCGACAGTTTCCACGCACTGTCACTTACGGCCACGTCACGCACGGCACGATTCAACCCTGCTGCCAACAATGCGCACGCGCGTTTCGATAGGTTTCCGACAGTGGGCGCACGTGACGTACGGCACTGTCATTCACTTTCCTACGAGAGTTTAGAGATGGTTCAAAATAGTTGATTTGGAATAATAAAAAGATTAATCATTTATTATTTAAGTTTAGTTAAAAAATTTCAAAGTTAACATTAGACACAGGTGTTGATTTTAATAATTTTTGGAGTAATTCTTATCAGAAAAACAATTACCCTTTTTGATATTATCAAGCTAAAATATTATTCCTGATATTATTCCTGTAAAATCATTAAAAAATTTACAAACATTAAAAATTTTTCAATGCATGTTTTAAGCCGCCATACCACATGGATTTGGACTATACAATGTCCCTATAACATCTTTGAATGTCCTTAAACAATCAGAATTCAAAACGTTTGGTGGTCTTGCGGGTAGAGTGGTCGCCGCCTTTTTGCAGTATCAGTCGGAATAGAGAGTTCTATTCTCGGCGCAACGGTTTTTTCCTTTGCATGATTTTTTGGTGGAAATGGTGTTCCAAAATATTGCAAATGCAAGTAAAATAATGTTTAACGGTAATATGTTTGAAAACAGAGAGTTAGGGAGAGGGAGGAAGTAATAAATAATTCTTTTGTAAATTTTCATTCTAATTATTCATTTCATTATTGGGCCAAATACTTTTTTCCAAATTATTCTAAATTTTCATCTGCTCAAAAGTTTCTATCTTTTTCCTAACAATTCCAGGACAATAAAAATACCTTCCACTTTTTCAATATCTTTTTTATTCTATACAAAATAGAAGATAAATTATTTGAGAGGAATAAATCTGGAAGAGTGGGTTGCACCAATACCAGGTCGACCGTGTTTGACAGGTTTGTACGTCAAGGAAAATTCTCCCAGGTAGTGGCCGATCATTTCGGGTTTAATCTCCACCTGGTTGAAGGTCTTGCCATTGTAGATTCCAATGATGGAACCAACCATTTCCGGAACGACGATCATGTTCCTCAAATGGGTCTTGACAATATCCGGTTTCTCATTGGGTGGCGCCTCTTTTTTGGCTTTGCGCAATTTTTTGATCAGCGCCATGGGTTTCCTCTTCATTCCATGGGTAAATCTCCTTCTGGCACGTGCGTGGAACAATTCCATGAGTTGCTCACTAAAAAATGAAAATGAGCATTAGTAAATTCATATCAACTGATCGAATTTAAATTTTGTAATATTTCAAACAGAAATTCAGAAAAATTAGAAATGTTCTATTTTTATAAAATGTTTGTTATAATGTCAATATACAAATATATTACAAATTATAAATATGAATATATTATATAATTACATCATGCATAATATATAACGATTTAAAATATGTATGATATATGTAAGATTCAAGTTCATGCATCTATCAAAAATAAGTCAAATTTAAATGGAATGTTATATTGCAGTCATTCTTATATAGGGACTTTTCATTTTAGGTACCCCTGAAAATCAAACTACTGCCATCAAAACATAAAAATATTATTACGAACTGTAACTTCCGCCATCTTTTGCAGTTGTAATCATAACAGATGTTTGTTTACAAATAAAAGTAGACGTAACCTTCTGTCATGTTTTGACATCTGGCTTTAAAATTTGGCGCCAAAAATTAAACTTGTGTATACTCACATGGGCATGTCCAAGAGTTGATCGAGATCAACCCCACGGTAGGTGAACTTCCTGAACGCCCTCTTTTTCTTGACTTCCTCAACCTGTTGACAGAAAACATAACCTCAACAGCTGACACCTGTTATTTTGGGGGAAACTGTCACGAAGCATAAATACGGACAAAAAAATGTTTGATGAACCGCGTTTTGGTTTCTACCAAAAATTTTTTGACGTTAGATTAAAGGATGTTACGGAAAATGACAGATTTTGATTCAAAACTCACCTCAGCCATGTTGACGTTTGTTCAACACAAATGAAAAAGACTTTTGGTTACAAAATTGACAGGTTTTAGGGTTTCCGCTTTGAGCGCCATCTAGTGATGAACCGAGAAGTTTGAATGATTTTGTATAGTTATCTCATTTTCGGCATATTTATATATTGTTAATTTATGAACATTAATGAAATTGAACAAACAAAGATACCGTTTTTTTCTGATGTGAGTTGATTGAACGATTGAATAGTTAGTGACAAAAAATTACCGACAATTTCCCATCTAGAGACTCGCGTTCTATGGTCGGCGCAAGTATGTTGGTAGCGCTACAATGCAAGACCTTTTCGTTCTATAAGGTAGACTCGCGAACACATCGTCGAGTCTTACTTTTATATTCTGTCACGTGAAAAGGAATTCGCAGATTCCTTGTAACCAAAAATGGTGCAAAAGAAGGTAAATTGTTTGAATAACGTATTGTTGACAATATTTTTCGCGCAAGTGTGATTGTTGTTGACAAATTTCTCGTTATAAAATAGAGGTTATGTCAGGCGATCTTAAAGCCAAAATCGCATGTCGATTCGATTGTTGTTTCGTTCCGGCGATTTTTCCGTTAAAAATACATTTTTTGTAGTTTTCCTCTAGTTTTCGTCGTTTTTAGAAGTTTTAGTGTCGAATTTTTTTTATAGCAAAGTTCGTTTGTTGTGTTTTAGCCTAAGAAGAAGACTGGCAAGAAGGTAGCAGCTGCTCCTTTGGCTGTTAAAAAAGTCGAGCCCAAGAAGGTGACGAATCCCCTTTTTGAGAAGAGGACCAGGAACTTTGGCATTGGTGAGTTTTTGTTTTGATTTTGGCGATTTCGAGGTTATGTTCACTTTACCATACACATAGCAAATTATTCTTATGACCAAAGACAATTCTTTAAACATTTTTTTAAAAACATTTTTAGACATTCTTATACGATTTGTTTTGAAAACTTATTTTAATTTTATTTGTTATTATAAGTTTTAGTGTTTTTGTAGTAATTACTTGAATATGGCATCTTCAAGTAAGGAATTGATCATTTTAAGGGTTTCTTCCTTGTTAAAGATGCGAGATAAAAAATATCTTGTCGCCTTCGGTCTGTCATTGCAGATCGAAGTGAATCAAGATATGACAATAAGAAATTTTCAATATAGACCGTTATACCCGTATATACAGTTTACATTAATAATCTCATAATCTCAATAACCATTGAAATTATGATTTTGGTAATATTTACTAATATCAGGATATCAATATAAATTTCATTACTTATATTTCAGTACATAAACCCCTTTATCAATATCAATAATATACCAATAGACTTTTTGATTTTTATCAATTTAAAAAAAATGTGTTTATTTTTTTCTTGATTTTCATCAAAAACTATTTAAATTTCAGGCCAAGATATCCAGCCATCAAAGGACCTTAGTCGATTCGTCAAATGGCCAAAGTACATTCGTGTCCAGAGACAGAGGTCTGTCCTCCAGAAGAGACTGAAGGTACCTCCACCAATCAACCAGTTTACTCAAACTCTGGATAAACAAACTGGTACATACATCTACCTATCTAAATCAGCCTTTCCAACCCTACTCTCCACTTCATTAAATTCTTCTATTTTGTACATTTTGTCTAATCATCTACCATTTAATTTACAGCAACACAACTTTTCAAAATCCTGGAAAAGTACCGTCCAGAGACCAAAATCGCCAAGAAAAACAGGCTGAAGGCTCGTGCTGAAGCCAAAGTGGCAACCAAAACGGACACACCGACGAAACGCCCGAATGTTGTTCGCACCGGCTGCAACACCGTCACCACTTTAGTCGAGCAGAAGAAAGCACAATTGGTGGTCATCGCCCATGATGTTGACCCAATTGAGGTGAAAATCATAACTGTGAAAAAAAATTGCTCAGTTTTATAGGAAATTTTGAGTTTTTATTTTAAAAATCAAAAAAAGGTCGATTTCAGTGAATTGACCAATCAAAACGCTCCATTTCCTATTGGAATTAAACGAAACAAAAAGTATTGCTGAAATCAATGATGTTAGAATTTCTTCACCTGACGACAGTGGTGAGGTCTAAGACAGTGTCTTTAGGCTCGACTCTGTTAAAACGATGAATCTTGACCCTGAGATTTCACAAGGAAACATAATTTGATGAATGGATGATATTGATACTGGGATTAATGATTATTTTTGTAATTTCAGATCGTTCTCTTCTTGCCAGCCCTCTGCCGGAAAATGGGTGTACCATACTGCATCGTCAAGGGAAAGGCTCGTCTGGGTCGTCTCGTGAGAAGGAAGACCTGCACTTGCGTTGCTTTAACCCAGGTGCAAATCCCTTTTATGAAACATTGTTTAATTAATAATAACTATTATTTATTTTATTATTATTAATTATAATATATTAATTGTGTCTATTTATCATTATCGTTGATAATAGTTGGCGTGAAACATTGATTTAATAAATGAAAATTTTTCAGGTTGACTCCGGTGACCGAGCGAACTTCACTAAGGTCGTCGAAGCCATCAAAACGAACTTCAATGACCGCCACGATGAAATCCGTCGTCACTGGGGTGGCGGCCTGCTCGGCAGCAAATCTGCCGCGCGCATGGCCAAACTCGAGAAAGCGAAGGCTAAAGAGCTCGCGCAGAAACAAGGCTAAATTACACTCTTTTGTACCTATATGACTAAAATAAAAAAGTGTTACCACAAATCTTGAATTATTTATATACTGTCTCTCTCTAGTAGTAAAAAAAACATTTACTTTAGGAATTTAATTTGGATTTAGGAGCAGCTTTCACACCTTGAAGCAACGCCTGTGTTCCTTCCTTTTGAATGAGCAAGCACTTGCAGACATTTTCTAGACATTTATTCTAGTTATTTATTTATTTACTCGTTATTGATAGACACGAGCTCAAGTTCTGCCATACCCTTGTTTCACCTTCTTTTTCGTATTTAGTTATTTATTTATTACTTATTAATTTATCTATTCGTTAATAAAATTTCTCTGTGTAAAGAATATTTTTTTTTTATATTTTTTTCAATGAAGTATTAATTTTAAGTATGGAACCAAAGTACTTTGCTTTTCCTGCATTCTGGCTGTTTTAAACTGGAAATAAAAAAGGAACAATGTTCGAGCATAAAATATGTATACCTTTATTTACAATATCGACTAATTACAAGCAAAATTGGCCTATGATATCACCACTTTACATTCGGTTCTTAATCAGTTTCTCTAGTCGTTTTATCTGACCAGCTTCATTTCCGGGACTGTCTTGAACTGCGTTTGCTCCGGTTTCGGCACTTTGTGCGCTGCTTACGCGTTGCTTAAACTCCTCCAAGATTGGGTTTTGCTCCATTTTCTTGAGTCCCTTCATGTCTAAGATCTTTTGGAATTCCGAATATTGAAGATCGGGCAGTAATTTGCGACACTGAGTGACAAAGGCATCGAGAGGATCGGTTGAAGACATAACTACTTTCAGAATCAGCTCTGCTTTTGCCATTCCCTTAATTACAACCTAAAAGAAATTTTAAAAAAATATTTTTTATTTTTCAATTAATTAATTTTTTTTACAAAAAAGCTGTTTCATTTAAGTTTCTAAAAACGAGTTTTACGAACTTTTGTATAAGTCGCTGGAGCCTTTCTCTGGACTTGGCATCCCGTGGATGGGAGTTCTAAGAGAGCTGTTTTCAGCATGTGGACATCGAGTAACAATTGTTCGGTACCAACAGTACCTAATGGTTTGCATTTGTACAGTTGTTGAACTAACTTTGGAATGAACGAACTGAAAAAGGATGTTTTAATTAATTCTCATTGAAGGTTTCCATGATTACTTTCATGTGTAAAAATTACCTGGCAAATTTGACGCAAAGTTGGGTGAAATACTTCCGGCAAGAGGATAATCTGTCTCTAATCGACGGTATTGTCTGACGCAAATGTGACACAATTATGCTCACATAACTGCTTTGGTCACCGACAGTTTCAATCGAACTCCATTGCATCTATATTATTAAATTATGGATTATTTTATAATATTTGATTTTTCGAAACCGGAAATTCAATCGAGCTTTAATATATAATTCACCTTAGTCATGGTGGTAAGAGCAGGTTCACACGCTGATTCCAAATCTTGGACCAGAAGTTGAATGCAATTCGATATAACACTGGAATGAATGAAAGGGCATTTTCAATATTACTGTCACAACTTCAAATTAAATTAATTTAAAATTAAACCAAGAAAATGTAATTAAATTTAATTAAAAGTTTATATATTAAAAAAACAGCGTACTTGTGGAACATGTCTTGTTCCTGCGACAAGTTGATTTTCTCTGCATAACACTTATCAGTTTTTTCCCTCAACTTTTCCTCTAACTGCTGTGTCGTTTCCAAACAGTACTCTGCTGTTGTTAAAATGCTGAAAGAACAGTTCAACTTTAAGTAGAAAAACTTTCATTTCAAAAGTCATTTAACAAAAATCTGCAAATTCAATAAAAACCGACCAGCAAATCCGCGATTGTTCTTCCTTGCTGAATCTCGAGTTCTCTCCCTCTTTCAGCAGACTTTGTATGAAACCTGCAGTGGACAAATCCCGGAAATCGCGAGTTATGTTACTCATACTCGTTCCAATCCCAACACTTCCTCCAATTCTGCAAAGCATAAGTCCCAATAAAAACCTTCCCTTTCTTGAAAATTGTACATTGATTTGAAATTTGGAATTTCTTAGACCTACTTTGGCAAATTATTCTGCAGGATTTTCATGGCGTATTCTTTTAGGTATTTCTGGAAGGTTTCTGCCAGACTTGGCATAATCAGCCCAGTGCTGAGTTGCGTCGATTGTAGCATGCAGTTTTTGTAAAAAACGAACAAGTCTGCACAAGAGGACAGCACTGTGCTCGGCCCAGCGATTTCCCCAAAATCCTTCGAGCCTGGCGGATTGATTTTGTAATCGCTCACGAACCGTTCCATTAATTCTGCCAGATTCCGGTCCAGACTGTCGATGTATATGTTCAAATAAGGCTCAAAGCAGCGTCCAATCAGATTCGCGAACGGAGAAATTACCGGTTTCTCCGTCTCCACCTGCAATGGACCAATCATAATTTTTAGAAAATTCGTTGTATGGCTATTTCCATTTTTACTCATTTATACCATTACGATTCTGCAGAAACACCATTCTAAATGGTGTTTCACAGAATAGAATTGTCTGTCCTACGTATAAATTATTACAATCATTACAAGGGATGTTATAGATGATGTTGGAACTATTTTGTATCTTATCTTTATCTTTGTTTTTCAAGAAAAAGATATTGCCCTTATTGTTGTAAACTGCAGTGGTATAATTGTTTTTTTTAAGTAGATATAAATTTGTGGTTAATATTCTGTAAGTAAGGTAGAGATATTGTTGTTGAGATGGTTGTTTCCAATTTTTCTATTAGTGATGTATTTTTTATTTCTTGATTGTTTTTAATTTATTGTCAATAAGTTTATTTATGAAGTGTATGGGATAATGGTTGTTTAGTAAGGTATCTTTGACGATTTCAATGTTATCATCATGGTAATGGTCGTCCAACAGAAGTCTTGCTTTGGTTCCCTTTTGTAGAAAAATAAAAACCTTGACTTCAATCTCCTCCTCGAAAGGGTTCCCCGGATTCTGTAAGTAAGGTAGAGATATTGTTGTTGAGGTGGTTGTTTCCGATTTTTCTATTAGTGGTGTATTTATTTATTTATGAAGTGTATGGGATAATGGTTGTTTAGTAAGGTATCTTTGACTATTTCAGTGTTATCATCATGGTACTGGTCATCCAACAGAAGTCTACATTTGGTTTCCTTTTGTAGAAAAATAAAAACCTTGACTTCAGTCTCCTCCTCGAAAGGGTTCCCCGGAACAGTCGGTTCCTCGACAGTCTTTACCATCACCCTGCTCTCCTTCGCCTTCAGACTGTCCCCATTATCCAAAGTCACCCCGGAGAACCTCTTGGACAATAGACTCTCAAAATTGTTTGTCCTCTGAATGGCGTAGAGGAGCAGTTTGACGTCGATTTCCGAGCGCCTCTTCTGCATCAGTTTCGTCAGATCCTCCCTCGTGTTGTGGCAAAACTGCACGGTGATTCTCTCTGAGACCTCCCAGTCTCTGGGGAAGATCATGCCGAATTTCGACTCGAAGTCCAGCAGGTGTTTCTTGATCCAGGCGTATCTGCGGTCAATCTTGTCCAACCAAGCCAGATCCTGGTTTTCGCCAAAAAGGTGGGCATATTCTTGCAGCTGGGTGTTGACGAACCAGGAGAGCAAGTCCTTCCTGAAAGCCAAACCAAAAAAGTTTGAGCTGGAACTTGACTTAGAAAGAGTTAGTTATTTATCAGTGCCACCCACTTTATCTTCGGATCCAGAATGGAGAGAACCAAGCAGCCCTTGGTGAGCTGTGCGAAATTTTTCGGATTTTGTCCAGAAAAGGTTTCCTTGAAGTCCGCGGTGATCTGCTGGGCGAGTTCCACGTGGATTTGCCGGACTTCGTCGGACAGCTGCTTTATCTGGGGAATGTCTATGTAGCTGCTGAAGTGCTGCATCACCTCCATGATGGCTTGCAGTGGCAAAACGATTTCCCCATACTGCTTTCTCTGGGTCAACACTCTGAAATTTGACCAATCATGAATGTTCTATCCTTATTTCGTTCTAATCCTGTGGAAAAGGAACCATTTGGACAACTTTTAAAATTTAAAGATCTCACATATTAAGTAACCCCAATCTTATTTCCAAGAATGGTTTAGTACAGAAATGACTTCTGTTTCAGGACATGAAAGGTCATACTTGAGATTGTCCACTCCATCGACCAACATGTGCAAATGGTTGAGAGCAGTGATGGAAGCGGTCAAGTTTCTCTTGGCAAAGTCCAGCTGCTTGATGTCCCGAGTGATCTCCTTGACCGTTTCCTCTGACCGCTCGGCCTTGTCCTTGATGTCCTTGATGTGAACGAAGAGCTGCTTGATGACTTTCTGCGCGTCCTCCAAGGCGGCTCTTCCATCTTGGCCGACATTCGTTTGACCTCGCACGACCGACCGGATTTCCTTATCAATCTGGCAGATCTTGTACTCCATCTTGCTGACCTCATCGTCGATGTTGGAGAGGGACTGCTCCGTCGGAAAGAGCGAGTTGATATAGTCAACTGTGTTAAAATTCGGCTGGTCTAAGGGATCATTGCTTGGCAACACCTAAATTTAAACATTGCAAATAGTTTTTATATTATAATTATCAAATATGTTGTATAATCCCAGATAGAAAAATACTGCACACTTTGTACAAACTGTGGGCAGTCATGTTTTCCCGCACGTTTTTCTATTTAGATACTAAGAACTTTGCACAAACTTTGTACAAATGTTACCAAAATATGTTGTCTGCATGTTTTTCTATTAGGGATGGTAATTGACTATATTTACATTTTAAATAAACTATATGTAGCTCATATATATTTATTATATAATATATAATATATAATATATAATATATAATAAATATAACGTTTTTTCAATATGTATGTACATTATATAATGCTGACTATCAGAGTGATGCAATAGTAAATTAATTTCATGTAAAAAAGCACACAAAAAATTAATATTTTTTTCTATTGTGCTACTTGTAATAATTACTCTATTAACCCTATATTTTTTATTTGAAATTTATTATTAATTAATCCATCAATATCTGTAATTTATTATATATCTAAAAAATCATTGAGTAATAATTTCAAAAAAATATCTTTAAATAATTAATATCTTTAAAGAACCTTGTATTTAATTGCAGGTGCAGTGTCGTCAATGTATAAACATAACCTCAAACTGAATAATAAATCGGAACATCTGTCGCATTTCTAATTAATTCCAAAAAATGTGAATGAAAGAGAATGAAAAACAGTCATAATTCCAGCAGTTTCGTAAACGTAAACAAATAATGACAGATAACGGGATCTCTAACCTGTTCAATGACACTTTGAACGCTGGCTGGGAATGTGTAGATTGTCGATGGCAAATTGTCGAATTCGTTGTCGTCCGGGTTTTCCATTTTTCAGGGCCACCTAAGGGTGAAGGTAATTTTTGTGCCGAAGTGGGTTATTAATACTGTTAGTCGAATTCACAACAGATGCATAGTGACAGCTGCTCAGGGCGATTGTTGATACGTCACTGATAACTGTCAGTGTGAAGCCTGAAAACTCGGAATGTGACTTCTATCTACGTTTTGAATAAACTCAGTTAATTACGCACAAACAATGGTTTCGAAACGTTGTTGGAGTCAAAATAGATTAAAATGAAAGATATTTTGTTATTAAAAGATTTTGTGGATAAATTAATGGTTGATTTCGTATATTTTGATATTGATTTTCGAATTAATAGAAATTGCTTTGGGGCGATTGGTTTGATTGATAGACTCACTGATATATTGATCCACATTTTTACTTGGTCGTTAAAAGTGTAGGACATAGAATTAAAAAATTGTACAATAACGAAAATTATATCTTTTGTTGTTTTTATATTTTGCATTTAATAATGTTTTTGTGAAGAACACAACGAAAAAATCAGTTTATCAGAAAATATATAAATTTCCTTCTTTTACTTTTATTTAAAAAAGTAAAAGAAGTCAATTGAGAGCAATAGGAAGTAATTAGAATTCAGTATCGATTTAATTTTTGTATTTTTTACAGGCATATTTTCAAAAGGACCTCTCCAATTTCTTTTTGTTTAATGTAAATTGTACCTTTCTTATTTCTTTTTGGAAATAAGGATGTATTTAACGCATAAAAGTAGAAAACAAATTATGTTTTATTTAAATCTTTTGTGTTTTAAGTCATTTGATTTAATGCACTTCATTTAAATCATAGAAACCCCACTAATTTTCAATTGTCTATTTTCAACCAGCTTATTTCCCCAATTTCTTCCTTCGAATCGCCAACTAAAAGTTCGAAATCCGCGCCATTTCCGTCCCTTCCCCCGAAACACGTTGAAGTCGCGCGCCGGCCGGACTCGGCCGAACCCGGCCGATCTCGAAATCGCGCGCTGCGAAACCCATTCAGACATTCAGTGTCTCGGCGCGTTCCTGAGTGAGGCGAGCTTTTTATTGCCAGGTTGACCGCCGGACAGGAAACGCGTATCGAAAATGACGCAGGAAGGACAGTAAGTACCACTCCCCTTTGACCCCGCTTTCCCCCGCGTGTCCCCTAAACTCCCAAAAACCGCCCGGAAAACGCGCCGCGGAAGCGCTCCGTCCCGTAAATACACGAGCCGCCGCCATCTTGGAAAGTGACTATTGATTCTCGAAGTTTCCAAGCCGGCTTCCCGGAGCTCCTCGCGGTCCGATTTTTCCCCGGGTGGCTCCGGAAAATTGCTGGCTTCGCGGCGGAAACGGAAACCCCGCTCCCCGGGGGTTCCGGGATTTTGATTTTGAGGTTAGGTGCACCCGCGACTGCACTTTGGTCGCACGGTGACTCGCGCTTTTCGGCGATCTAACCTCAAAAACTCGGCGGCGGAATCGTGGATGAGAAAATGCCTTCGAGGAAGGAAACGGAAAACAGTTCTCGTGAAACGTGTGAACCTAACCTCAAAACCCGGAAATGCGCCGCGTCGGGGCAGCGAAACGCGATTGTTTTGGGCCGGTTTTTGTTTGGAAGTTGGAAGACTTTCTGGTAAAACTCGAATTTAGGGCCAAATTTTAAAAAGTAACTAAACTAACGAAGAAAACAAACTTGCGAGAGAAGTCGAGTTTAACCCTTTTTCTTAAAAGAAATAAATTTTCCTTTTTGATGCTTATATCGCGTAAATAGAAAGCAGGAATGAGTGAAATGGAAAAGTATTAAAATTGTTGGTATAGGCTGATTTAAAAAAATGCATTATTCCAGATTGTCGCCACCGCCCGTGATGTGGGCACAGAGGAGTAGCATCCTGTATGTGACGATTTGCTTAGAGGATTGCAAAGACCCGACGATAAAAATCGAACCCGACAAAGTTTATTTCAAGGGCACGGGTGGCACGGAACGAAAGATGCATGAAGTCACAATAAACCTGCACGGCGAGATTGATCCCGATAAGACCGTCAAGACCCTGAAGGATAGGAATATGGAATTAGTACTTACGAAAAAGGTCGAGGGTCCATTCTGGCCTAGATTAACCAAGGAAAACCAAAAGTTCCATTGGCTCAAGAGTGACTTTAACAAGTGGGTGGATGAGGATGATAGCGAAGATGACAGTAAAGATGGAAACACTGAAGATCTTTCACAGGTAGCTTAGATTCACCCAGAAATTTTATTATTATTATTATTATTAATATAACTATTGTTCAGATTTATTCAAAACTGTAATAATATACATATTTGTAGTTCTCTCAGAAAGAATACTATACATACGAGCAAAAACAAAACGGAAAATGATATTGTTTCGCGTTGGTTCATTTTTCACCGCGAGTCAAAACACCTGTGCCAATGTGCGCGATGTTTCGACTCGTGGTGAAAAATGAACCAACGTGAAACAGATATTTTCTTTGTTCTTTACGTAAATCATACACAAGTGTTCTTACTTGAATTGTAATGGGAATATCCTATTTAGAGATTATAAATAAATTCATTTATTTATTTATTGAATGCAAATATATTATTTTAACTTGGAATGAATGTTGAATAACTACTATGACAAAACGTTTAATTATCAATAATTGGTCATTAATTAAATCATTAATCAAGTTATCAGTTAAAAGATAATCATTCATTTCAAGTTTGAAAGATGATTAGATAGAAATTCATCATTAATTTGGAGTTTAAAAAATGAATAAGTAGATATTCTGGGTTCAACTTCAGTTCAAATATTGAGTCAATTTTTATTCATCATTTTTTGATTGAATGATGAATAAAAATTGATCGATTTTGATTTTTTTAGTCAGTTTTATTTCCAATTTGATTGATTCATTTCCAATTTCAAGAATTGTTCACTTTTAATTCATTTCAAGTTGGAACAAAATATATTTTTATTCAACATTCACTTTAACTTTCAGTTACAAATAATTTTTCATTTATCAAATGATGCATACACTGTTAAAAATGTTGATAATTTTCATGCATATTTATAAGATGAACACGAATTAGACATTTCACAATATTGTAAAGTAATTACTATATTTTAAACTTATTTACTACACAAGCATATGCAACTTAATATGCATTTTAAAACTGATATTATTTAATTTATCAAAATTAATAAACGCATTGACAAAATATGAAATTAACGAAAAAAGTTAATTAACAAGTATTTTGAACATTATTTAAAAATTAAATATTTGTATGAAAAATCAGAGATTAAAAAAGTTTGAAAAATCTGATTAGCTAACAAATTATAAAATCTTATAAAATTTTTAAAAATTAAAAAAATGCACCCATTGACTACATTTAATAATCTTTTATTAAATTTAATATAAAAAAAGTATACTCTTTAATATACAATACGATATATTCAATAACTTTGCAATATATATCTGAAAGAAAATTCCACAGTATGTTTTCTTTAAATTAAAACAAATTGTCATTAATTGTTCTTTATTTTTTATTTTATAGATATATAGATAAATAGAAATTAAGCTAATAAATATTATCTTTAAATTAAAAAATAAAAAATTGTTTAAATGTAATAAAAAATAAAAAAATTTTTAAATTAATTTAAAAAATAAAAAAAATTAATTTAAAGAATTAAAAATTAAAAAATTTTTTTAAAAAAACTGCATTTAACCCTTCAAATTGTTCAATTGCAGATGATGCGTTCGTTAGCGCACGGCGGTTTGGACAACATGGGCAACAAGCCTAACTTCGATGACCTGGATATGGGAGCCGAGGAGGACAGTCAGCTGGACAGCGACGACGAGGAGATGCCCGACCTGGAGTGAAGCGGCGACTCTCCCACCTCCAACGCCAGTCCAGAAACAAACCGACCCGATAAAAGTTATAAGCAGCGCAAACACGTTGGCAACGCAACACAGACCGAATGCAAACCCAACCGCGCGATCTATGGCACGAATACGACATTTTAGCGTAACAGTTTTTCGTAAACGCCGGCAGAGGGATAACCACTAGCGACACACTACCAAGGATTCGCGTCTAGGCTAAGGCGAGCAATTGCGCCGAAAGGGGCAGTTAAATTGAACAAACGAGTAAACCGATTGATTATTCCGCAGACATCCACCGAGTCAGCCCTGGGCGACTTTAGCATTTAGTTTGGAACGACGTTGTGGTTTTAACGTAATGGAGCGGCGGATTATTTTGTAGCTATGATAAGTCGCTTGTTGATGGGAGGGAGCGAGAGCAATAAAGGCATTCGAACGGTTCTGGGGCGAGTTTTATTCCGAGGCAGCCGTTATTTATGTTCATTGGTTTTCACTGCAAAGCATGGTTTTAACCGACGATACTGGAGGCACCGCGCAGCGCGAGGTAACCGGCTGTTAGGTCCATCGGCAGACTGCGCACCGTCGCGAACTCCTCGGCGGTCGCATAGTAGAGCTTGGTTTGCGGATCCGTGTATCGTGCCTGTTGAAACGACATATGTTTATAGACGCTGCGACGCTGACGGCATTGCACGATTGCGCCATCACGCGGTATATTGTGATCTATACCAAAACGAACTTTTGTATGAAATATATTGTCTTTCGTTTCTAATATAGAGTTGTGAAAAGAGAGATGCTTTTTTATTGGATTGAGTCCCCTTCTGATCTGATAGCAATTGGGGTCTGCATGTAAACTCCTCCCTAACATCTGTAAACTCCTCAGCCATCCAACTATATTTCAAGTTATCGAGGTTTTAAATGAATAACAAATCAACACATAAAGAAGTGCTGCGGACATTCGCAGGCGGGCAAAAGGCATGTACAAGAAGTAGAAGTTTTTTTTTCATTTTTTACAATTTCAACATTTTTACAATTGCATTCATTATTTTTGCTCAGAAATAAAAGAATAAATATTGTGGTTTTTATCAGTTTTCTTTTAAGGGAAGAGTTTACACTTCTAATTTTTAGTTTATCGGTTTGATCAAATTCTTTATTGATCCAACGCACTTTCCAGAATTAATTCATTTTGAACGAAAAATGAGTTCACTTTGGTATCAGTGTGGATTCCAAAGTGAATCACTTTGGAAATTTTGGATTCCAAAGTTACAATAAAGCCCAATAAATGATAAATGAAAACTAATTTTATTTCGAATAATCCACTTGAAATTTGTAAAACAATTTTACCAAAGATAATACCGGAGGAACAAAGGCCAATACAAATGATTTAATTTGTCTTTTCTTCAATGGTTACTGATAAACTTGAATACTTTAATCAGAATCTTCAAATGTTTAAAAATAAAGATTTTAGAAATTTCATTAAATTTCAATGTAATGTGTTTTCTTATGATAATTTAGCTCATTCTAATTGAAAATAAATTACATCTTCTATGAAAATAATTTCTATCAATTTGCTTTATATCCGCTATTTTTCAGAGTTTTAAGAAAATCTGCCAGGTTCGAACGCTATTCTGGGAGTCCCAATAATGCCATGCATTATTGGAACAAATATATTTTGCTGATAACAAATTATCTTCGTTTAAATCATGATGTTTTTCTTTAATTTAAATCGTGATTAACGTATTGCCACTGTGATTTTAATCCTATGTTATCTTAAATGTACGATTAAATGTTTGATACATACTGGCAAACCTGAAATGTCCGAGTACTTTTTAGCTGGTTTGAAACTGGGTGGGGCATTAATAGCACTATCTGCAAAAATAAAACACAGTAAACAACTGACCAATGAAGGTTTAGAAATTAAAAAAATGCAGTTCACTTACAATGAACTGCTTCCGGAGGCCATGGCAATGCTCTCTCCTGCGCCAGGACTTGCTTCAAAGAGCGCCAAGTCCGCTTTTTTCCTGAACTGCTGATTGGCCGGAACTGTTGCTGGAATGCTGGATTTTTGAAAACCGGCTGGCCTTTTTTGTTCGGATCCGCCATGTCTTCAGTTCCCATAATTTATCTGCGAAAAGAACCTTTCCAATAAAATTGTTTTATGTTCATTATTATTCAAACTCTTGAAAAATCAGACTCTCCAATAAACGTTTTATTACAATTCCCTAATACAAATATATACAAAACCACACAACGATGCATAAATCTGTAGAAACGTGTACAAATATTCTTAAAGTTCTAGGATCTTATGCTTAGTTCCAATTATTTCCAAACTCTATAATGGTTCTTCACAATTCTTCTTTTTTGTCTTTTTTGTCTTCCGGATAAGAAAGCACCAAAATTTGCTCGGGTTCACAGCCTAAGGAACAGCTGATCGTATGTATCAGAGTTGTGTCTGGGTGCCTGAAGAGGACTTTGGCCCAGCTGCTTATGACGAGAGCTGACCAATAGAAGGCCAAATCCTTTCTGGAATCAGATTCCAGAAACTATGAGACCATGGAACATTGGAAGGATGTTTCCAAGGAAGTTCCAAAAGGGCATTACCTTGTAATAATATCAAAATGCGGATTGCAACCTATCTTAAGATACTGCTGGATGACCTCAGAGAGGTCATTTTCGTAGCGAACAAAGGCATTTTCACTGGGTTCAATCAGACATAAAATTGCCTGCTTACAAAGGACTCTGATCTGCTGCCTCCTTGACTTCATCACTTCAAAATCTGTTAAAAGGCTGACGTGCTAAAAAAATGCATTTCTAGTCAAAAAACACAATGCATTTTTCAAACTTGCAACCAATGGTCAAATTTGATCAAAAACCTTTAAAGAAATGTGCAGAGTCACGTGGACATGTTCCCTCAGGAAATTCGAATCCTGCAAGTGAAGACTGAGATACTTGTCCATCAACTCCAGTTCCTTCTGCACATACTTCATCAGGTCCAAATCCGATTTTTCAGTTTTGGACTGAGCCTTCCTCGTCTCCTTCTTCTCATCTTTCCTCTCAGTTCTTTTCTCGAATTTCCGACTTTCAGTCAGAAACCTCCTTTTCTGGTGGAACTTCCTCTTCACCTGTTTGTTTATGAATTCCTTGCTGGTCTTCTGCAAGTACGGAGCCAGGCAGGAATCTCTCCTGCCAAAGTTCCCGAAATTCCTCTTTTCGAAATACCTTTCCAGACTGACTGGGTCAAGAATGTTGGGAAAACTCTCGACCGAGATGTCGCTAGTGATATTGAGTATAGTACACCTCACATTTCGGAGTTCCTCGACTGGTTTGATAAACGAAAACTGCTGTACTTGGTACTTGGGGAAGTTGAAGGGTTTGATACTGACGATGAAGTTCTTGAAACAACTCTGAATGAAATTTCCTAAATAGTTTGGTAAATGTTCAGGCATTTTCCACTGGCCTCCACATCACTACATGTTTGTTTTTGACATTCGATTCGATGAGGCTAATTTGAAGTGTGTTTTGTTTTTTGACAGGTCAAACATTCTAAGATTTTGAAATATATTAAATAAGATATTTGTGTCTGTACGTCTAGCTATCAATGGGGTGATAAATGATAAACTGAGAGAAATTGACTAAATGAACTAGGTGGCTTTTTATTTTAATTTTCGAATTATTTGTATAAAATTATAATAACTATGGTTTAAAACCATAGTTACCATAAAATAAGTGTAGTTTCTCTGGTTTCAAAAGCATATATTTAGGCTGGTTTAGGCTGACAACTTTTGTGGCTGAAGTTATATGAAAAATGCAACAAAAATTTTCATATTTGAATAGGAAAACTTGTTGCTGAAAGTCAGAAATAGTGTCTGAACAAAAATTTGTATTAAATTAACTACAAACCATTTGCAATCAGACAATTTTACTGTGACAAAAGACAATGTTTAATAATTTCCAGGACGAGCCTAAAATTAGGTAGATGATGCAAAGAAATAAGAATTTTTTATTATTTCTTTTAATTATGAGTTGTGTTTGTTTTTTAAACTTTCTTAACTGATAGAAAAAAATGCTTAATCAATTTTATCTTGTTAGCGTACATGATAGAATTCGGACTGGCATCAGTCATGAGTGACGTAAAATTAGATGTTTTGGTAAGAGGTTTGGTAAGAGATTTTTTTTTAAATGTCGTTAAGAATGAAAATAAGGATTCAGTTTATTAATTAATAATAAATTGTTAATAAATGTTTGTTACATGTATTTTACTTAACTTTTCTTGGAAACATTTAGTCTCTTAAAAAAACATGTCACTCAGAATCGAACGCAGGCCTCCAAAGTGCCAAGAGGACTCCCTAACACTGAGTCATGAGACTTATGTAAAAATAATTTATAACTTTTTTGTTGATATCTCCCAGCATACTTTTCCACAAACGTTTAGAGAACATTGCAGATATTTTGTTACCAGAAATTTCAATGTTGTATAAACGTTTACAAAACGTTCCTGAACGTTCACTCAACTGCAATAGAAACGTTCACCAAACGTTTTTTGAACTTTTGGTTTTTTGGGGGTATTTATCAATTATGAACAACTATTGAAATGTCTATAACAATGTTTATAACATTTGAAAAACGAGAACTCAATGACTCCAGAAACATTAAAATTGTAGCAATATAAAACGTAGCAATATGTACACAAATCATTGAAATTTCAAAATTAAAGAAAGACTCAACAAATTGCAAAAAATGTCTGTTTTTATTCACTGTTCATTCTCTGCCTCTTTTCAAATCTCATATTGATTTTTACGATATTTTCTTATAATGCTACCTATATATATATATATATGTACGGAGAAAAATGTTGGTTTTGTTTTGGTTGTGACAACCAAATTTTGGTTGCCACAACCAAATTTTTGTTGTCGCAACCAAACATTTTTCTCCGTGCATATCACAATTTTATAACCTTAACCTAACATAAAAATATTAAACATCACACAACTAACCTCCAAAACGATGAAGCCTCTCTCTTCAAGCTAACCTAAAAAGCGTTTAACAACTGATTAACAAATCAAACACAATTTTTCACAATTTTTCATAACTACAACTCTCCTCACTTTATTCAAACATTCGAAATTGTTTCGAATATTTTCGAAAACTGTCTATCAAATGTCACATTTGAAACTCTTAAACTCTAATTTTCTAAACTTTTTGATATTGTTTTTTTTTTTTTTGGTATTTATGACACGGGATAAAACGATCCCGAGAGCCAATGATATTGTTTTTATTTTTACAAATAAAATCGTCCGAAATGTCAGACTCTTTTTGAAATCGGCCCAAACAACAATACGAACTAACCTTTACGATCAGCTGTACTTCTCGGTGGTGGGGGTCGTCGATTGAAGCGACGCGAAATTCGTTCACATCGTCAGTTTGAAGGTCGAAAGGTCGATATCGGATCGCGGAGCGCAAAAAGGGCGGGATTTCCTCATAAACATTCACTTGTCTCTCATAAGAAAGCAGATTTTCGAGATGGCACGCAAATTCTTTGTCGGCGGCAACTGGAAAATGAACGGCAGCAGAAAGGAAATAGACGAAATAGTCGCCTTTTTGAAGGCTTGTCCCCTTGACCCAAATGTTGGCAAGTTCTATTTTCACCACATTATTTTAATTTTGCATAAAATGAAGCATTTTCATTGTTAAAAAAAGGAGAAAAATGTTATAAAATGAAATGAAATGAAATAACAAATGAAAATTACTTTTTTAAAAATTACGTCATCTGTCTGAGATTTTTGGTTAAGTTAATAAAAATTGCATAAATTGATTATGAAAAACCAAGGCTTTGTAAAAAAAATGAGTTACTTTGATTATGGTGTTTTTCTTGATAAAATTGTACTTATTCCATCTCAGCTTATCTTATCTCAGTGATATAGTATGAAAAACATTGACCCAACTGGTTTCTTAAATGAAAACCAGTAATGATTTAAGTAAAAATACTGTGTCGTTATAGATAAGTAATTCAGTTTTATTATCACTCTATAAGTATTAAAACAAAACTTTTACTAGGAAAATTGTTTAAAACAATTAAGTCACTGGATGTTAAAACTTGCTCAGTGCCATATGGAAAAATATGGCACAGAGAAAGTTTTAACATCCAGCCACTGAACTGTTTTTATCGAAAACATTTCCTTCAACTACATAAATTTTTCTTTTTTTTAACTAAAAGAAATGTTATTTACTAAATCAAATTATTCTTGAATTTTTGTTAAGCTTAAAAAAATGGATTTTCAATTTTTATTAAATAAAACAAAATTCCTAATAGATTTAAAACTAAAAATGTGTTTTTACTGAAAGCATTGTTCAATTGTTTTTACTAAAAAAAGATTTTTTTTTCAATTGTTTAATTTTAAAGATTAAACTAAAAATAAAAAATCTAAAGATTTACAAAATAATTGATATTCAATTTTTTAGACTAAAAATTTGTTTTTCATTTTTAAAAAACTGTTCTTTTCAATCATTAATTAATGAACCCCTTTTGTGACTGAAAAATATTACAGATGTTGTCGTTGGTGTTCCTGCAATCTACTTGACTTCCACTAGGGCAATTCTGCCAGCCAATGTTAGCATTGCCGCACAAAATTGCTACAAATGTCCTAAGGGTGCTTTCACCGGAGAAATCAGCCCCGCTATGTTATTGGACAATTGCATTCCCTGGGTCATTTTGGGACATTCCGAACGGAGGAACGTTTTCGGGGAAAATGACGAGCTGATTGCTGAAAAAGTGGCTCATGCTCTGGAAGCTGGTGTTAAGGTTACTATGATTCCAACAAGAGAGCATTCTGAGAGACACACAAAACATTTTAATTAATTTTGTGTGAATTAATTAACAAATTTGTCAACTTATTGTCAAACTTATAACTTCAGAGTAAATAATGGGTTAATACACTAAACAATTTTAATATATTTTCAAATATTTCAATACATTCTAAAATGTTAAAAAATATATCTAAATCTGTTTTACGTCTCGCAAAATGTTCTTACTTGCTTACCCAGTTATAACGAATGAAGTTGCAGAATTAGAACAATACCATTGTATTCACTCTTTAATGAGGAGGAAGAATTAGATTTTTCTGCAATGGTCATTAAGGTGTTTTTATTGACTCATTAATGGCAGTCTTATGTCAGTTTAATGGGCCTGATAAGCCGAAAATAAAATTAATGAAAAAATTGCATTAATAAAGATAATGGGATTATAAGCAACAAATTAATGAAACCAATCACTAGAGAGGTGATACTGTAGATAGTATATCTCTTCGATTGTAAATGTGTGGTCATTTAAATTATTACTTTCTTTAATTAACAACAATTATTGATATATTAATGAGAAGATAAGCTATATTGCTGCGGTCAGATGGGAATAATTGTATTTATGCAATTATTAATTATTTGGCAAATCTATCCAGAATCTCAATCTTTTAGGTGATTGCCTGCATCGGCGAAAAGCTGGAAGAGCGCGAATGCGGGAAGACCGAGGAGGTGGTGTTCCGCCAGACGAAGGCGATCGCGGACAAAATCAAGTGCTGGGAGAACGTGGTGCTCGCGTACGAGCCGGTCTGGGCGATCGGCACTGGGAAGACCGCGAGTCCGCAGCAGGCGCAGGAAGTGCATGACAAGCTGCGCCAATGGCTCGCGGAGAAGGTCAGTCCGAACGTCGCAGAGTCGCTGCGCATCATCTACGGCGGCTCCGTGACCGCTTGCAACGCGAAGGACCTCGCCAAGGAGAAGGACATCGACGGCTTCCTGGTGGGCGGCGCCTCGCTCAAACCGGAATTCGTCCACATCGTGAACGCGAGACAGTGAACGAAAGAACAATTCCAAAGAACAATTTAACTCTGTACAGCCTTGAACAAGTTATGTAAATTTGATGTATTTTATGATCGTTCAGATGAGATTATCAGAGAATAAATATAGTTTAAGAAACGATGGGTTATAAGAAACTGTTTATTATTATTTTCAGCCACGACTTTTCCTCCCTATTTAAAATTACCAGTTAGAGATTAAGTTTGGTGACAATTTTTTATTGTAAGTGGCTAAAAGATCTATTGCAGAGTTTGTACTACAATCACGAGTGGAGTTCCACAACTTAGGGGAAGGACTCTCTTCTAAATGGAATTGTATGCCGATGATACCAAACTATTCGCAAATCCTTTTGAGTGACATCTCCAACTACAGCTAGATCTGGGTAATTGAAGACTGGTCCTCCCACTAAACAGCGATAAATGCACTGTAATGCATATTGGCAAAAAAAAACCCCAGACTTGGGTACTACATTGGAACAGAAGAAGTAAAAGTAACAGCAACACTATGTGACATAGGTGTACTCATGAGCGACGACCTGAAATGGGAAAACCAAGTTAATGCTTTGAGTAAGCAGGCAAACATGACCTTATATATGATCCGCAAGGATTTTGTATTTCTAAGTACAATTCCTGTTCAGAAAATTAATTCGACATATATAAGACCGATTCTAGAATACGCCAATGTCATATAGTCCCAGTATCTCGAGAAAGATAAGAAAGAGAATGAATGAAAATTTTCCTTCTTAAAATATAAAAGAGATACGAAATAAAAGAGATGTTTATTTCCGAAGTATATTTATTTAAATTAGCAACAACTATTATACAGACAAGTCTGGCAATTTAATTCCAGAATTCTGCGTGTACAAAACAAAAAAATGCCAGTTCTTATTTTAAGATTAGATAGGTCGAAGGTGTTGGTTTTATCTTAGCATTCCTCTGGTGAAGACACCAGGTGGGGGATCCAGATCCTTGATTTGGTTCAATCCATCGGATTTCGCCCTTGCAATAGCGACGTCCATAATGCATTTGAACGTCCTCGGTTCCCACACCGCCAGTTCAGACAAACTCTTGCGGTTCAGCAGGATATTGCATTTCGCTAAGTTGTTCATCAGGATGGGTTGGGTGATTCCGTTTTCTTCACAAATTCCATTCAATCGTGTTTTCCAAAGCTTAAATTGGAAGAGTAATTTACTAGAGAAATGCCTTGAATGATATGAACACTTTTTGGAATTGATTAATTTCTCATTTAACAAACTGCCATTTTAATTAAAAAAAATTAGAAATAAAAAATTTATTTGAATAAATATAATATAAATAGGTTTTTGATTAAAAAATTATTTTAATAGCGAATTACAAAGGAAAAATGGATTTTAATACAGTTTCCAATAAGTTTTGTATTTAACAAGTTGCTATTTTTAATTTTCGTCCCTAGTGGTGAAATGTCCTATTTTAATCTAAAAAATCACCATAAGGATATTGTAATAGAATCTAAGAAATGGTAAAAAGTATTTTCTAATATTTACCGCCTGCAAATCAGTTTTCTTCAACTTCCTTCCCAAAGTGGAATATTGCAATGCTCGATGGAGTCCTCTGATGGCCAAACTGTAGCAGTTTCGTTTTCGGTTCATATAATGCTGAAATGTGTAAACTTCAATAAAAATTTCCCATTTCTTCTCAAAAAATTCGAGAAAAATTTCAGAAAATCGCGACGGCAATGAAACCAAACTTTCGCAAAAAATAAGTGTCACTTACAGCTGTCAACCGGAGGACTTTCCTTTTGCGCCAAAACTCATCAGGTCCTTTATTACGGGCAAAAAGTGTCAACGACTTCAACACCATTTTTCTCCCGGAAAAACGGACAATGCAATATTCGAAAAACAGCGAAAGTGAGGTTAGATTAGAATCTCAAGAGGTTCAAGTCCTGTTTGCATGAATTTATATTGATTTTGATGTACAAAGGCCCATCACAGATGGCGCTGATGTTTGTTTTGAAAACCACTGTAAACATTCCGATTCTCGCAATTTTTTCGTGAAAATCGTGTCAAAAGTTAAGTGTCTGATTTTTTAGAGATTGATTTTCTATGAAAAATGGACCGATGAAGTGGAAATTGCCTTAGTTAAAGTGAGATTAGGAAGGGAAATTTGTATTTCGGGAAATTGAGGTTAGCGTATTAATATTCTTCAAAATTCCATGGGAAGCTTAATATATAGATATATTATACACATTATAATATATTTAAATATTTCAATAAATTAAATTTAATTCCAGGAATACCCTGCAGAAAACTGAGCAGTCGAAATGCCCACAATGAATCACTCCAAAAAATGCATATCTTAATTTTCATTCCAAAAGTCCTTCACAAAGAAGATCCCGGTTACCTATTTGGAACCTTCATTCACGACAAAGCAAATGACATCCAGAAATTCTATGTCATTGGAACTGTTCATGAGAACATCCTGCGATGCAACAAAACTACGAACAATGTCATTGGTTTTTATTTCGGCCCAGAAAAAAAACTCGACTTTTCCAACGTTCATCTCTCCAACTGGCTGAACTTGCATTTGGAACCTGAAAATGAAGTGCAGAGTTACTCCTTGGAAAACATCTATATAGACAACCAAAAACTTCCCCTAAACTCTGCAAATGTCATTATCATAATTTATGACCAGGATTCCATAAAAAAAGCAGAATTGTCGCGAAACTCCATTCCTGGTGATCACTTTTCCAAACTGAAAGAGGTCCTGGAAATCAAGGACTATCATTATGGAGGAGAGACGAAATCGGAGTTTGAAACCTGCTATGAAAACTTTTTGATTTATAGCATGTTTTTTATTCTTTACCCAATTTTGGCTTGTTGCAAAGTCATGAATTGTTTTGGGAGAATCACAAGGCATTCGACTTTGGGTACCCATTTGACTTCTTGGTTCGAGAACTTGAAGTGGATGTCGAGCACTGTTATCGAGAATAAAAGGTTTTCATTGAAAACTGGGAATTTGTTATTGGCAGTACTGGTTGATATTATTTTGGGTATTTTTGTTCTGAAGTTGATTTTGTACAATATTGAAGATAAACCACCTTCGGTTTTGTTACTGGAAAATGCAGAGGTATAACTATATTAACTTCCCTGATCCTCATTAAAAACAGAAATATATTCCCAATATGTTCCCAATACTTTCTCCTTATATATATATTTCCAATATAATGAACATTTGGGATTAAATGTGAATCACTGAAAATCTCTGAAAAGTCTGAAAATCCCATGCAATGTAATCGTAATTTCCGTTTCATTTGCAGAAAGTCGTGAAAACTTTGCAGAGACTGATCAATTGGTTGATGGGTTCTCCAGCTGGTTTGAAACTTAATCATTCCTACAACAGCATGTTGGGAAAGTTCTTCCTGTACAACATCCACATATGGTGGACATTTTTAAAAATCATGAAGCCAGTTATGGAATTTGCCTTTGAAATCCTGCTACTGTTGGGAAATCTTGGAATCACATTCCAGATCACTATAATTGCTGACCTTCTGGCTCTGATTAGCTTCCATACTTATTGCATTTATGTCTACGCAGCTCGGTAAAAAAATGTTTACGAAAAAAAAAATGTTGCAGTCATTGTTTGGAATGAAAAGAAATATTAACTTCCCCAGGCTTTTCAATATTCAACTGCGAGGCCTGATTGCCTTATTCCGCTTGTTTTTGGGCAAGAAGAAAAATCCTCTCAGGGAAAGAGTCGATTCTTGTCAGTACCAACCAAATCAACTGTTCATCGGAACTCTCTTCTTTACGATTTTACTGTTTCTAATGCCTACTACCTGGGTCTATTACGCAGTTTTTACAATGGTATTCTATTGTACTTATTTTTTATTTTAATTTAATTTCACGGTTTATCTAACTTGTTATAATTTTGAATACGTTTTCAGCTTCGTCTTATCATGATTAGTTTGAGCGGGTTTCTCAAAAGATTGAGATTTTATATACAAGCAATGCCAATTTATTCCTTCCTCTACTGGATCGTCGGTAGTCATTGCGTAAAAGGTAAAGGTATAAATGAGATTACGAATATTTGTTTAAGATGAATTAATCTCGAATTTCATTTTAGGTGCCCATCATATAGATATCTGTCATGATAGTAACATTGGACCAATAACTTTATCCGCGCAAATGGTGGCACTTTCCTGGAGTGAAACCTGGAATCGTTGCATTCCAGATCCGATAAGCGCCTGTCCGTCCATGAAATGGAGTACCATTCTGAAGAATATTTACTGGGGGGAACTTCTCTATTGGGACTAGCAGAATAGCGAAATTTTTTTAAACAACGAAAAATGGCTCAGATAAAGAAAAACGAGAGATATTATTGTAATAAGACACTTTTCAATTAAAAAATGCTATTTTATAATGTGGGAATAAGTTTTCGTGGTGAAATTTATTGCATTTTTGAATCATTTATTGTTTGAAAACAACATTTTGCTTTAAGCCATTTTTATATGTTTAAAGCACCGCCAATAGATCTGCCAGTCTCAATCCCCTATGAAATTCCGTCTTACCAAACGCATTTCCAAAAATAGTTTTTCTATTGTAAATAAAATGTATTTATTAAACAGATATACTATTTTTCGAATTTGATTTAAGCGTCCTTTCTGATCAGTTGAGTTGAAAAAATCGAAAAAAATTCTTTTTTGCATAATTTGAGATCTCTAACTGCAGAGATTATTGTGCCAAAAGGATAAAGTGAAATTCGAATCGGTTGAAGGCGTCTGACTGAATTTTAATGTAGAAAATTCATTGTTATTTAGAGAATAGAATAGAAGAATGAAGAATTCTCAAAATATATCATTTATTGTTTTATTTGTTAATATTTATTATATAATCTGGTAATTGTCTATTACCTAATAAAAATGCTAATGCATTTTGTACCCAAAACGACAACTTTATTTGATAAGCAATATATGTATGTACAGACTATTCCTCCTCTTTTACTCTAGCTCCAAACAATTTTTTGAGCTGTTTGAATGCAGTCAGTTTTTCCTCGGGTGTCTGTACATCTGGACTACCAACAGTCATAACAGTATTAAACTGACTGTCAGTCATTTCCGGGAAGTAAAATTTCAAATCCCTACTGAAGATTTGGTCAACGTCGTTCTCCTCTCGCAAAATACAGAAGTAGATGAGGAAACTACCGACACTCAAGCTGATGACCAAGTTTTGACATTCAGGCCTGTTGTTATCTGGTTCTCTGGTTTCTTTGGCTTTCCATTTCGCTGCTTCTGAGTTCAGGTAAGAGTAAGGTCTCTCAATCTCATCCTCGGAAATAATGTCACTTTTTTCTGAGGCTAATATTTGTGAGGTTTGATAATTTCTGCAGAGACATTAACTTTTTAGTATAAAAAACATGGTGTTTGAATAATTTGATTAACATTAGGTAAATTTAATTTCCCTCACTCCGGACAGGAATACCCACATTCCTGCCCTGACGGGCGGAATTGTGGGCTTCCTGCTCCGTTGAATATCGGAGGGAAAATATCGTACACACTACGGGGGGGAATTTCAATTTCTCACTCGTTCCTTCCAGAACTCGGCTTCGCCTCGTTCAGGAAGTTCACTCATTTCGAAATACGAAATTCCCTCTCTAGTGGTAATGTACTATTATTATCATAAAAATCAAATTATTATTTAATTAAATATGATTATTGAAATTTTATAAAACTATTATTGAAATAATAATATTTATTTGAAAATACAAGAAATGATTTACATATCATAAAATTATTTAAATAAACTGATGAATTTTAAGGGTTTAAAAAATATAATCTTATTAAAAATTTAAAAAATGCTCACCTCTGAATAAACTTTGCTACACAGGATTTTGTGAGATTTTTCGATCCTAACCTCATTAGGGGTAACAGTGACATCCTTTAAGTATCCTCAAATTTGGTTGGAACAATGACAACTGGATGAGAACCCGTCAGTTCTGTGGGGTTTCTGTCAAAAATGAGGTTGACAACAATCAACAATGTCAAACCAACACATTATGCAACATGTCTCATCTCAAATCACAACAACAAATCATAAATTGGCACACTACTATAAAATAGTCGAATTTATTAGAATATCTAAACACTATAACTTAAAATAACACAACATACTATGTCTTTCGAATACGAACCTTTACCCTTCTCCACGTTTATTTTGCAGTCAATCGCTTTTCTGTCGTTTCCTTTAAAAATGGAGATGTTGCAGATGGCAGCATCCCATTACCAGTCGCGATTATCCCAAACAGGTCCCTGCAATACCGACATTTGAACTTCGATACCTCGCTAACAATCGAAAACAATCGAAGTTTAAATAGCCCCGAAAACCGGTAAAAGTGAGCGTTCAAACGGTCATTCACGTGTGAGTTCTTGCGACTGGAAACAATCCCAAGTTCGTCGAAATGTTTGGACGAAAAGGTACCGACCTTCCGCGAAATAAAGCGCCGGCGACGATGAATCGGCCGCTGCTCAAGGACCGGCCGGTTACTGACAATAAGAGCGCGAACAGCACGCTGTCGCGGCATCCAACGGTTTTGGGCATAAAAACAGGTCAAAACAACGCTGCGACGAAAACCACGGCTGCTCGGGGCATTGCCAGTAGACTCAACAAGACCGAGGTTCCAAGTACTAGTGGACTGAAACCGAAACTTACTTCGGCGATTGGCCAAAAAGGAACACTTAAGGATCAGGTCGAGCTGAATGTGAAGAGGAAACGGGAGTATCTGAGTAAATATAAAGAGGTCGGTTTTTGGGTGTTATATATATTTTTATTAATGGAAACATTTTTTTTTTTGATATTAATTAGGACTTTGTAAAGTGTTATTATGTCATAAATAATAATAAAAAAAGAACATCGTGTAAATAATAAAAAATCATTAACTGATTAAAAATAGGGTGAATGCACCAGTGAATGGTTGGGCCCCAGTGAATAGTCGTGTATCATAAAATAATTATAAATTTTAATTATAACTGGTGCATTCACACTAATTGTTTTTCATTTTTTTCATTTTGTTTTTATTTTCAACAAACATGGAATTTAAACTTTACAACTCCACAAATTTTACAATGATCTATTGGCATTTTTTCAGGTAACTGAACAGATAGCAGAGGCAACAACTGAAATCGAGACTCTAAGAAGCAGTACTACAAAAGAAGACTACGAAAAGAAACTCGCAAAATTTGAAGAATCACAGAAAAAATTCGAGGAGCTCTGCAAGCTTTTTACCAAGCATGATACTAAGGTCAATAATTTGTTATTAAAAATTTCGCAATGCGAAAAAAGTGTGGAACAAAAATTAAAGACAATCATAAGTCTGAATAATGAAAGGGCCAAACACAAAGAAAATATGTTGAAGGAAAGCACGAACAATGTGAAACTGGAGGAAATTTGGGCGAGTGATAACAAGGAGTTGCGTGGCGTTTCAAAAGAGATCGAGGATTTGCAGAAAGTCACCCATGAGGTTTTCCAGGATAACTTGAATCTGCATAATTCTATTTACAGTATGAAAGGAAAGGTTCAAGTTTTCTGCCGAATCAGGCCAAAACTGGCAAATGAGGAGAATGAGAGGTTTATTTATGTTTTATTTCGTTTTATTTCCAATGCATTTAGTTTATTAAATAATTTGTTTACACCAATCAATTTTATATTCTGCAGATTCTGAAATAAAAATAATTATACTTGAAAAGAATAGAAATAAAATTAGAATTATTTTATTTCGATTACTGTATAAGATTATCAAATAATTTGATAACTGTTACAAAGTAAGCATCATTTTGTCTTTGATTTGATTTCAGTCTGATGTCCATCATTTACAATGATGAATGCGGAATGAGTGTGGGGAAAACCGGTGGATTGTCGAATGCAAATTCAAATCGAAAAGCGAGTAGGAAGGAATGTGTTTTCGACAAGGTTTTCCCACCAGCGAAGTCTACTAGGCAGCTGTTTGAAGATGTTAGGTGCTTCTTCCGTTCAGCAGTTGAAGGGCAGTCGGTCTGCGTTTTTCTGTATGGTCCTAAACGATCGGGAAAATCATTCACTTTGGAAGGACTAGAAGATAACAAAGAAGAGGGATTACTGTGCATGATGGTACTTGGATTCTTGCATATAAATATCCTTCGATAATCGATACTTATCGATATCCTTCAATAATCGATACATATCGATATCCTTCGATAGTCAATATATCTATATCCTTCGATAATTGATATATATATATATATATATATATATCGATATCCTTCGATAATTAATATATATATCGATATTCTTCGATATCGATATTACTTCGATAACCGATAGTAATAATATAGCTATCATTATGCAACTGTGAAAGTAAAATAATAAAATTATTTGCATCCATTGTAGGCTGCTTACATTTTTGAGAACATAAAAGTGATGGAAATAACTGGATGGAACTACAAAACAACCGTTCAGTGTTCGTACGCAAATAAAAATGCAACGGAAGAAATTTGCGAAGAAGAAATTGACTCTGCCGAAAGTCTGGTCAGCTGCTATTTCAATGCGAAACAGCAGAGTGAAGTCGCGTAAGTTCCATTCTGCACCATTTATGTTTTGGACACTTTCACCTGCAAAAGTTTAAATTTTTGCACTCAAAGTTCAATTTCGTATTTCCACAGTTCGTCTTTCGTGATGCAAATCCACTTCGAAGCTTCCAATTCCTGTCTGTCCAAAAGCAGCAATGGAGTTCTCAACATAGTGGAAATCAGTGTCTCTGAAGAATACCTGCCTAAGGCGATTCGAAAATTCGCTAAGAGTGATCCAACTGATGAGATATGCAAGGCGTCGCCAGTGGTTCAACTGCTGGCACCATTTTTGAAAGAACAGAGCAAAATTGCGGTGGTTCTCCACATACCGCCGACCATGGCTTCTTATACCGAGAGTATGAGTGTTATTGATTTTGGCAACGAGGTTGTTGCTTGCAGAATGCAGCAGTCGAGAAAACAGATAAAGTTGTAAACTTGAAGGTTGAAGTCCACGTGCTAATATTGTAGCCACATATTTTTACGCAGATTGACGGTGGAGAAAACAGTTTAATTTTTTATAGAGATTTAATTTATAACGGATTATTTATAATGGGGAGTTGTGTCGACGGAGAAACTGGGAAATACACTCTTTTTATTGTACAAAAATATTTTCGAAACATCGAAACGGCTATTTCCAAATGGCTTATCGAAGGTTTCACATTAGATAATTGGGGGTCTTTTTTATGTTTTTAATGTAACTGTAAAGGTGAAGCAGAATGGCAATTTAACACATGTACTGGTTATTCAGATAATTGATGTAGGTGAATGAAGTCTGTGTTAAATAAAAAATATTTAAACATAAAACTGGGAAAAGAATGAGTCAACTTTAATTTTCCTACTCTGATGTCCTTGCCACCAATTTGCAATCGCTTAAGATTAGAATACATTTTATGGGTTTTTCATTTATTTGGAATTTGAAGAGAAATTGTCCTCTTTATAACCTTGGAAAAGTTTGCAGATTTCGGATTATCACTATCATTTAAATTTATTACGACATTAAAATTAAGGGTAAAAATTTTTTAACTTTGGATTCCCCAAATCTACAGGGAATTTGGCATTTTTGACGCCAGATTCAACAAGAAAATAGAAAAAGTAAAAGTGGAACCACTCTTCAATCGATATTACCATTGCCTACGAAGGAAACTGTCCTCTTAAAAATGTCTTCAAAGAGTCAGAGGACCTAATGGAAGGCGGACCTAGAGAAACGTAAGAGATAAACGAGAAGACTCTTTAAGAGAGCTATGAAAGCCGATACCAGGGAAGCCTGCAATGATTATAAAGTCAGCCAGAGATCATTATAAAGAAGCCCACCTTTCCACCGTCAGGGGGTGGGAATGTGGGTATTCCCGCCCGGAGTGAGTGAATATTTCATGCCAAGGGCGCAAAATAGGTTTTTTCGTCCGAGGTGCGAATGATATTTTTTGTCTTACCTATATAAAAAATTAACGTTTTGAGCGTCTGTATAGAGGGAGCAAAGTTGTTCTTTTCCGCCCAAGGGCGGTAATGAGCGGGCGGAAAAGTGGCCCGCGGGCG
>JABFPB010000277.1:0-45293 GCA_022817645.1 Ceratoteleas bidentatus
GAAGATGTCTCGTCGTTCTGCGTATTCGAATATGATTTCTTTTAAATACAACCGAATTATAAAGACCGTAGAATATAGGGTTAAGGCTAGAGAGATAATTGGGAACATTATTGTCAATGGCGTGAAAAGTATCCCGGAGGAAATCATTGACATCATTGCTTCTTATTTTACTAACAAGGATATGAAAGATTTGGATTGTAGATTTAAGTAGCAGAATCAGATGTTCTTCTGGTAATAAAAGAAGTTATTTTGGAAAATATTGTGTATTTGTTTTATATCCTATGGAAAAAATCAACGTAGGAACCTACGCAGGTTCCTACATAGGTTCCTACGTAAGAAATGACAAAAAATTGTTTAAATAATTTTTTTTGTAAAACAACATAAATAGACGTGTTCAACATAAATATTATTTACATAAATGTTATTAACATTATTAAGTCTAACCTGAAATGTTCTGTATGAATGCATCATTTTATATTAGTTTCCCACAACAAGTATATTCTCTATTGAAAATTAGGGGTCGCTCTATACTGATCGGTGCAGTTTATATTCCTCCAGCCAGCTGTCCCTTACTCTATGAGTTGCTCAGCAGATCTCTCGAATCTATGCGAGATAAACATCCGTCGGCTGAGATTTTACTGATGGGAGACTTTAATCTTCCCAACGTCTTATGGAGTAATTCGGCAGTATGCACTGAGGCTTCATTTAATAGGAATACTACTGTTCAGACTAGAATGTCAGCTCTATCCTTAGTGTATTCATTAAATTATTTAAATCTCTTTCAACATAATTTTATATTTAATGTTAACAACACTTTATTGGATTTAGTTTTTTCCTCGTTTGATGATATAAATTGCACTTGTGCAATTAGATAGCTCCAAGAATGTTCCAGGAAATTTTTGGAAGCTTCCAAAAATGTCCATAAATAGGAATTTCTTCGCTAATTCTTGAAAGCTTCCAGGAATTTCTTCGATAAATTATTAGAATTTCCTCAGAAATTCCCGGAAGATTCCAAGAATTTTCGTCGAAACTTCATGCAATTTCGTCAAAAACTCATGGAATTTCGTCGAAAATTCGTAGAATTTCGTCAAAAATTTCCTTAAAAGATTCCGAAATAAAAAACCATCAATTTGAAATATTATTCCATGTATACAGCGGTCTTAACAGGATATGGCCAAAATAAACAAGAAAATAGTTCTTCAAATACTTGCAAAACCACATTTAATGTTTTGTAACTATTTACACAATATACCTTTATACCAATAATACCAACTTTGCTCTAAAAATGCTTCTCGTCCATTCTCAACTGTGTGAAGTAACGGCATATCGCCGCACAGCGTTTTGACTCAAATTTGCAGACGCGTTTCTACTTCTGCCAGATATCATGTTATTTTATGACTTTGCCGCATAAACGTACGCGTTCAGTAGAAAACCTGTGCTGCAAGACGCGGCGACACTGCATTTCTAAATGTTTGTACCAACTGTACAGAAATATAGATCATTCGCTAAATGACGATCGTTTATCTAACAAGAATCCCAACCGTGACTGATATTACCCTCCTTGTAAAAGAATTGCTTTACGAATTCCCGCGCCACCTACATTTTAATACAATTCGTATCAAATTATATGTGTTAAGGTAATGTTCAAGTTCTGATGCCACGGAGTAAAGGTCTTTGTTAATAAAACAATTTTTAAACCCGTTCCATCATAAATCAGTCGTAACGAAATTTTGAAAATTTTGGAGAATAAGCATTTTCGAAAATAATACAATTTGATTGTTTCACTTCATTAAAATTCATTTTCAAAAGAGAAAAAAATTACGCCAGTAAAAACTATGATTTGTTAGCCAGTCATATTTTCCCAAAAAGTGCCAGAACCAAGCAATGGTCCATTTATGATGAATCTATTTTTCTTACTCTTATTTTTTATTAGCAAAAACTACTTATTCCGCTGCAACAGCCTTGGATCATTACCAAAATCTATTCAACAAAACTTACGTTCCGTTAAATAAATTCAACAATCTCAACCCTGGTAATGAGAAACATATTTGACATATTTAGCCATTGTATGTTTTACTTTACCAGGGAATTAAGCGTTTAAGGGATTTATAGACCTGCAGACTTTCAAAATAATTGAATTTTTGTTTTGAATAATATGAAAACATGTATAATTCAAATCATTTCTCTCAAATCCCGTAATCAATACGATGAACAGTTGCGAAGTTACACAGTTTTAAAGAAGGTCACAGGTTTTTCAGTTCAGATTTAAATTATTTCTTCAGCGAAGGAGTATATTTCAAGCGTTTTTACTATGCTTTAATAAATGCTGAAACTATTTTAAAGTGCATGTTTTGTTTTACTTTTCTATACAAGATTATCACCTATACTCGACTTTTGTACCATGCAGGTGTATATAACCCTTAATAAACAGGCGAACTAACCGCAATTAATGCTTATTAAACATACCAAAATTGTCAGGAAAATTGACGCAGATCGCACCTCATTTTTCAAAAATAGGCCCTTTAATTTCAATTCGCACCAGTTTTAATTATTATATATTTTTAATTACTTTATATTTTTTAATTATTTTATATATTTTAATTAATAAAAATAAAACAACTTCAAGATGAATTGTGCACCAATGAAATTTAAGTAATTTCAAATCACAAAATGAGATCCAAATGATATTCGGCTCGAAATTGTATCTGCGCAAAGTATATTATGAATAACCTTTTTTTATTCTTCTCATTTGTTTGCTGCGAAGTATTTTATAATCCATAAAATATGTTCTACGCAAAGTTTATTTTGCTCCATATTTCTTCAGTAAAACTTTTTTTGTGACGAGTAAAATGAATACAATACGGAAATATTGACATTCTTTTCAAAGGACTCGAGTAGCATCTTCAATAAACGTTGACAGCAGTTGTTTCGCCTTATTCCAACGCTTGAAAATTCAAACACTCGTTCGCAGACAAATGTCAGCCTGCACCGAGACGCAAAAGTCCCGCAGAATAAAGGATACTCCTGTGGTGCGTTAATTTATCGATAAATTATCACATTATTTGAAAATATTCGCCTAATTATTGTTATAATTTGTTGCATTTACAATAACATAACACAATATTGAAAAATATTCAGTTTTTCACAACTTCAACAAAGTAGATTCACAACTTCTAGCATTGAAGAAAAAAATTTGTTTCAAAATAATGAAAATGTGATTCATAATATCTCGAGGCAGTATACGAATTGGAATAATTCCCTGGTAAAAAGGACAATATATTGAGAATATATTGAAAATGTATTTTTATATCCAACATTCACTGAAACATTGGAAATATATTGCCAATATACTTTTTTTCCTAGAGTACACCAATATTTCCAAATAAAACTGCAATTCATCATATATATACACCAAACGAGTGAATATCTTTAACAGACCGTTGCGACTCGAAGCACCAACAAAACCATTATATTCAACATTCACTATAATCAAACTTCCCTAGGACTCTGTGTCTTGCGACAATCACAATAGAAAAGAACGGAAACGGTAGAGTGACAGTATTTGGCAGACGCAGTATTCGCTCGCTCGCCCGGTTTCCCCTTGCACGTGCTCTAATTAACTAATTGCTTGCCATCAAAGTAAATGCACCATCGAACGATTACATTCGGTTCAGGTTCGAACGCATAATAGTGATCGAGTCGTTATCAGTGTTCCAATCCCTATGAAAAAATCTCATGAGTTCTCATATGCGAAATTGGCATGATTTCTTATGAGAACTCATATGATATGATTTCTCATTTGACATCTCAAATATTTTCTCATATGAGATCATATCAATTTCACACGAGACTTCATGTGAAATTGACATGTTTTCAATTCTTGTATAGAATTCTTTTATAGAGAACATACAATTAAGATTTCCGCGGGCACAATAATCTAATTCACCGAATATACAGTCGGAAGTGAACCAATCGAATCCAACGGAACAATCGATCTAAGCTCTCTTCGCCGGGACAGAACGTCCGATAGAAAATGTCGATAGAAAAGGTGTCAACTGGTGTTTCTCGTAATTGCGGTACAAAAGATGTATGAAAAATGAAGGGTCGAGTCTCGCTTGCAGTTTACACTAGACGATCGCGATCGATTGTAGAAGACGCTTGTTTACAAGAATAATTGCGCGATTACGAGCTCGCTCGACGGAATCGACGTTCGAGCTTCGAGAGTCGGATAATTGACCTCTGGTCGCACAGACGAAAATCTAGTCGGTTAGCTGCCGAGTGCACGTGTCGTAAATTGTGCTCGAAACGAAACGGGTGAAACGAACGGGTCGTCGACAAAAGAGCCCCGGACAATCGAAATGGCAACGATAAAAACTAGTCGCAACAAAGTGTCGTGGGTAAGAGACGCTGTATTCGCGACCCAATCGCGACGCGTGATTTGGGTCGCGAATCGCTGCGATTACCTGCGAAAAATATTTAGGGGAAAAGAACGGAATTCGGAAACATTCTTTTCGAATTAATTGAATTAAATTGATTGAAAAATGATTGCATTTCGTAATTCAATCACATAAATCGTGAAGGAATTACGAAATTACTATTATCAGCATTTCTGAAACTTACTGTTTTTATCTGAAATTAACTGAGCACATTTTGAGTAAAACCCTATGAAAAATCTCATACGAGTTCTCATTTGTGAAACTGACATGATTTCTCACATGTTTACAATCTTTTTCCATTGAAATCTTGCAACCTAAGATTCAATTCAATTTGTTCGACTCCTTTTCCGTTCGTTTCCACCAAATATTTTTACGGGACTGTGATAACATTTGTCTCGCGTCGCGACCGCTTCGCCGGCGCCGACAATTCGCTGCTTTTTGGCTTTCGGTTGTGCGATTCGGCGCGAGGTGAAACGGCCGAACGCCGTCGTGCTTATTACAAGATCTTTGGGACAAATAACAACGAAGTTCATATAATTTAATTCATAGGTTCAACCATTTATAAAATGGCATATATTCAAAATGATCTTCAACAAACAGCATTGCCTATTGCGAACAGATGCGCGCGACACGCGCCGCGCGGTGGTAGTTTGCTAAAATTGAGCGGCATCATTTCCACGCCTGCTTTTGCGCTTTCTGCGAGGCCAGCTTCTTCGTCACGTAGGACGCGACTGTTAGTCCAGTCAGGACGATCACGATGAGATAGTAGTCGAAGTCCTCTTTGAGGACGTCGAATGTTTTCGAGGGTGCCACTCGAGTGTAGAACAGATCTGGAAAAGTAGTTAATTTTTTAAAATAAATTAAAAATAATTCATTGAAAAATAACCCAATGAATCAGATTCGACTTAAATCGGATTTATTGGATTAAATTTATTTCATATTTTATCCAATCTATTTGACTGAAATCGGATTTGTTTAATTATCAGATTTTTTAATTTGGATTTTTTATTTTTGTTTACTGATTAAAAAATGAAATATTATAAACAAAGAATCCCGTTCTTATTTGGAAAAATAATTTTAACAAAAATTCGTCATTACCAAGTCCGTGAATGAAGACTAAGCAAGTACTTTCCAGACCACTGGGACTCGTATGAATTCCAGTCGTCCTGAAAACGCTTTGGTTGTAGTTGATTATTGCATCCATGGCGATCGGTATTTCCGGCATGTAGGGTATGACGCCCTCTTCGCGGAATTCCGGATTTATAGGCCGCCTAGGATCGACTAGCATCCACGGCATTTCCAGTACACTGCCGCTCGCAAGAGATACTGTGACAAAAAATTGCAATTGTATTATGAGGCTGGTGACTGGTTTGCAGGTTGGGTATAGATGTCGGTGTGAAATAGGTACCTAATATGTGTTTACTGGTGATTCCTTTTTCGGTAATGGTTTCCCGCATAGACTCAATCACCGCTGGGAATATGTACGCTTGTCTCTCGACGATCGGCAGCTTTGAATTCGTTAGTGAAGAGAAAGCTGGAATTGAGAATTGTGTTCTTTTTATTATTTTTTTACATTACAAAATTTTTTTTAATTTTTCATTGTTTTATTTTAATTACATGTAAGTATTTTTGCAATTTTCTAAATAATTGTTTAGAGGATTATGCTGAAATGATACTAAAATGTAGTAAAATACTGCAGATCAATTGCAGAAGCAAATTTTGCATATGACCAAATCTTTTAGACTGCAGATTAGTTGTGAAATTCCTTCGAGTACCTGTCGTGTTACTTTGCGTTTTTCCCTCGTACAATTCCAAAGTGGCGATTTCGGTCCTGCGATTCTTCTTATTGTAGTAACTATAGACAAGCCAATTCTCCGAATGCACCACGTGGAATGGCTCGCGTGCTTTCTTATGAACAATTGAGAAGATCATGGCACCCGACACTACGTCTAGTAAATATAAACTAAGTGTATCTGGAATAAGAATAGATAATTTAGAAATCAAATGTGACAATAAAACCATAATCCGAGACTGGGATTAAGACAATGACAAATGATATAATTTTGGATGGAAATTTAAAGTTATGGAAAACATTGTCATAAATTCAAGGATTTCTGATTCCTAAAATGATAATATATTTTCCTTGACTTTTTACATTAATTTGTAAATTTGTATAGGCTAAGGAAATAGCGATAGGGTAAATAGTTGACTTCTATTTAAATTTAGACATATGAAATAATTTAATAGTTAGTTAATAATTAATTAAACCAGTTAAAATCATTTCATTAACGAACCTTTTTGCGCATTACCAACGCCTTGGGTAACAACAGCCACTAAATTAGGATTTATATATTTGTACAGAACCGATCGGTCGCTGAGCACTCGACCCTGCGAGTGCACCCGCTCGATTGGACTTTTGGATATGACATGAACGATTTTTTGATTCCTCGGCGAGAACGCCACTTCCCACACTTTGTCAGCCACCAAATTCTGCAACGATAATGCAACAGTTTTACAATAATCCAATGGTTTTCAAAGATCATTCTACAGTGTTTTACATCAACTCAACTCCAACGTACCTCTGATGTACTGTAGGAGAGAGAATATCCAGACAGCACTCCCGTTTCCGGATTGGCCGTGAATATGTACGTGTTCGATCCCACAGATGCCGCGACAGTTTTCGCATTTTCAGGGAACACATGAACTTGGTTGTGTTCATCCAAAATGAGAATGCTGCGGATGAAGTCGTCAGTTGGCACATGCAAAAGGGACGTTTGTTTTATTTTGTAGTCCATCTGCAAACGACCTCCCAAAGGCTGACCAGTGATGGGGTCGAACGTGAAAATGACACCGTTGCCTGTGGTCTGAAATATCATGATTACTTGATTTATGTCACTTTAATATAAATATTTACAGTAGTATTTCATTTGAACCAAAGTTTCAACTGAATTGAACATTTATTCACTGTTCTAAAAATAAGGTCATTGGGTGAAAATACTTTTTGAAATAGTAAACAGAAAATAGTATTTTGTAGAAAGTATTTCACAAAATATTTTCTAATAAATGTCAAGCTGATACTGACTTTATCAGCTGCGAGTAAAGCACACTGTGATGGATGTGGGAAATGTCTGCTACCCCTTTGGACGTAAAGAATCATTTTGTCGGAATTCCGCATTAATCCACGGATGTTAGGTACTCGAAGTTGCCAGATGATTTCACCTTTCCTCGTTTCAATGCCATAGATCTAAAATAAAAAATAAATATATAAAAACCATATTTACGAAGACGATTAAAGCAATGAAATCTTGAAGAACATTTTCAACAAATTGGTCGAACATTTTGGACAGAATTGCAGATTGATTTACCTTTCCCACTGCCGTAACAGCAACGATCATTTTGTGCAATCCGAATTTATCTCGTACCAAATCAGCTCTCTGATTGGTCTGTTGCGGTGCCATTATGGATTGTAACGTTGCCTTAGCCTGATTTACTTGAGAACTGATCCTCCTTAGGAACATACTAACTATATCCCCTGACAAAACATATACAATTAGCATACATAATTTCATACTTTCAGTCAACTGCATTTATAAGTTTGTTGAATACAGTAATTATGCAATGAGAAATGTCTGCGGCTAAAAATGACATGATCCATCTAATGCAAATAGATGTACTCATTATAATATAATTTAAAAACAAGATTTCTTTTTTTCAAAACAAGATTTTGAAAATGCTTGATCATGCTCTCAACCTACTTTGTTTCTCCAATTTTTACTTCTCAATAAAACATAAACTCAATCGAAAAGTAGACAATAAGAAATAGTATCCGAAAGCCGATTTCCAAAACCAACTATTCTAAAACAATTTCAGAACTAAAGAAAATCATCTTTCCACTGCATCGACAAAACGAACTTTTCCACACAAGAAACCCAAGAAATTAATGCTGCAGGTAGTAAGCAAGCGATAGGGCAGAGGTCGAGTCGATAATCAGGAAAAACAAGCAAGAATCAGGAAAAACCAAACTTCCACATGCTTCAGTCGTTTAGAGAAACTCAAATTCGAAAAGAGCACAAAAAGGGAGATGCTTTCATTAGCAGCAGCCCTTGCTTCGCCACTACTTACATGAGTTGTCTACATCAATACCTGCAAGCAGCCGTTCGCAAGAAGAAAATGTGTTAATAACAAGTTTCATAGACCAGTTTTAATCGAGAACATTATCGAATGGGAAAGTTACACAGAACAATCAAAAGTGGCGATCAGTCCTAGATTCCTCGACATATTCCAACTGTACAGTTTCAACGAACAAAATTTTTAATTGTATTAATTACCCAATACAGAGTCTCCGAATTCCAAACAAGTTAATCATTTCGACTTTTACAACTGTGCGTTTAAGGACAAAAAGTGAAAATTTACAGTGCCACGAAAGTGAAATTATTTTCGGATTGGGTGGGGGGAAACTCACTCTCTTTCTTGTCGAACTCGGTTTCGATGGCTTGGTCTCTGTCCGACATGGGCAGTTCCACAATTTCCACATTGACGATTTTCGCCAGGGCTTCTTCTCTCGCCCAAATGAGTTTGTTGTGTTGCAGTAACGCGATACTGTTGTCCTCTGAGGAGAGTAAGTTTAGGCAAGAGATACCCTTCGCTTGTCGAGGACACACAGAGGCAACAATATTGGGCGACTGCAACGAATTGTGTGACAAAGCGACCGATAAATCGGGCAGCGGTGTAGAAGATTTTAGGTCGAAAGCTGACACTTCTGTTTGCTGGAAAGACGAGAAAAGAACAGCTGATAATATTTCGGTTATAAAATTTCATATACTTGTAATTTGTCATTATAATTGAGAATTTTTATTTATATATTTGTTTTATTTATTTATCAATGTAAGAGTGTAAGGTTTTAATTGCAGTTTTATAAAGTGTTACTACTGTGAAGGTATCCTTCAATTTTGTGGGTTTTTCTTCATATTTCATAACATTTCAGATGTAAATAATTTGAATTTGTCATAGCTTCATTTTGTGTTAAGCTTAGTTGCACAGAAGTTGAATTATTTATCTCCTTTATCGTCTGTGGAGACTTACGCCGTTGTTGAAAACTGTTTCCAACAAAACGTATCTGTTGTCAGCAGTGGTGGTGTATAATGAGGCTTTTCCATCGATGTCCCTTGGGATAATTTCATATTTTCCAGTGGATTCTTCGAAGAGAATGACACGTTTGCGTCTGTTGTTGTCAGCTGTTAAAGAAACAGCAGCAGCATCGCCTGGAACTTCGGACAGCTCGAATGGTCCTTCGGCTCCAGGTCCGAAAATGGTGTTTATTGTGATGAGCTGAGGCTCTGCATCTGGTTTTAAAACGTCTATGAGAAAGACTAAGGGAACGTCACCTTCGTCTTTGAGACAGGCTAAATAGGGTGCAGCTAAGATGCATCTGTAATTGAAAGTAAACGAATATTAAAAAAATTAATGTTATAAAATTAAAAAATGTGTATAGTAATACACATTTTTTTCATTTTACAACATTAATTAGAAAAGCCTGCATATTAAATGTAATAATAGTAATAATAATAATAATAAGCAAAAACTTATGAGTATTTTTTCAGAAGAATAAACAAAAATTGTCAAAACACTGTTTTACAATTATTTTATGTATTTTCACTCACTTGGTTTCTTTGGATACAAATGTCGCAGGAACTGTGACTGTATTCAATCTTTCACCATTTCTACTATCGTAGGTTCTAACTTCTATACCAGTGTCATATATGGGAAGTATGTGATGTATGGTTCCATCTTTTATGTACCACTTTACATCCTCTATCCTAAAGTAGAAAATTAAAATTGAATTAGTAAAATGTTAACTGCTGCGTAAATAACAATTTAATAGTATACATCCTTCGACGGAAAATTATAAAGTATCAAGAAAAAGTTTATTCTAACACTTGAATTGTGCCAAGTGCATAGTTTATTTCCATTGCATATTGATTTGCTAGAATAACAGCGTGTAAACAACAGAAGAAATGTGCACATTGTAATAAATTATAGAAAAGGAAGTGTGAAACACAAAATTGCTTAAAACAGAAAACTGATGAAAACCTTTCAGGAGCATACAATCCTAGTGTAGAAAATGATAAAAATTGGTTTTCAAAGCTGAAACAGCAAATTTACATGATTGTCTACCATTCCTCTGGGGATTCTAAATAAATCACTAAAGCAATTCAAGAACCAAAAATTCAAATCCAAATCTAACCCTAATAAAAAGGAAAATATATTGACAATAAATTAGCACAATATATTAACAATATATTGAATGTGTACTGAAAATATATTGTTAATATATGTTTATGGAAAACATAAATTGGAAATATGTTTCTTTTTACCAGGGAACTTATTTCTCATTTCCAAGGCTTATTTTTGTACTCTTTCATTATCACTTTTCAGTCCTCAAATATGACTGTATCCCTTATTTACTTATCATTAAACAATGACCCGATCAATTAATCAATAAACCACTTGTATACCTGTCTGGATTGAGCTGAGCCAGAGACCACTCGGTAAGAATATGTCCCGTTGCTATGTCCCATACCCGAACAATTGCAGGGACACCTCCGCTCACTGAAATGAAGTCTTTTTCCGAGGAATTTCCCAGGGCCCTGATTTGGCCAGCATAGCCCCGTTCCATTACTCGCCTCCATATCAGCTGACCTGTGTTATTGATAAATAAATAATTAAATCAAGGTGCTTATATAATAAAATAAAAAAACTAAACATAAATTTTAACTGAACTTAGTTTGACAAACAATGTTTCAACTGTACCAATTTTCTTCAAAGTTCACTAGCCGAACCAGAGATATTCTATGTCAATGTTTTGAAAATCAATAAATATTTGAATCGGAGTTTATTAATTTCATTTTCAAATCTACTCCTCCATTCAATCAATATTACTAGAACTTTTAAGATTAATCGGTACTTTTGAGATCTTTAATTTCATCTTTCACTTAAACCTTTTCTCAAAATTCTACCCAAATTCCATAATGCAAACTGTCAAGAGTTTTATTTTAGATTCGTTTTCAAGAACGCTCACCCGATTTCAAATTAAGCGCAGCGATGACGTTTTCCTCTGTCGCTACGATGATCTTCTTCGCCGTGGACACTGTGTCGAAGCTCGCGAACTTGATCCGGCCGACGTAGTTCTGCTTCCTGCGGGAAAAATCGGGATCGTCCGTGAATCGGGGAAATAACTGCTAACTCACTGTCAAAGAGTCGCGTGTTGAGCCGCGATAGGTTGGGAGACGCGCGGGCCCGGGCTAAATTACCAGTCGAATTTGCCGATCTGGTCCTCGTACAGGCAGAGCGACAGGTTGAACAGACTGACGAACACGATCAGGTACTGGATCAGCTGCGCGTCTGACAAAAACCGGCCGCAATTGCCACGAAAGTTGTTCACCAGGGGAGCCATGACGTCCGCTGACGTTCCGCCGTTCACTGGTGTGGGAAGTTGGCTGGCGCTGACGCGACAGTCGGGCCAACTGCACGACAGAGGAGGGAAGTTGCGCGGTAAGGAAGGCAATTGAGTAAATGAAAAAACGATAGAAAAATGTCTGGAAAAATATTTCAATAGATGGAAATCACGCAGAGTCGATTTTTCATCCAAATGGATTGAAAAAAATTAAGTGCCACAGCTGGGATTCGAACCGCCGTCCTTCGACGCGGAAGTCTGAAAGTATAAACACTCTGCCAAACTCGTTATATTCAAGAGTCGTTAAAAAGTTGTACATTAAGTTTATTCGAACAAAAGTATCATTTGTACGAATACAACTTTTTAACAAATCCTGAAGATAACAACTTTGGCCAAGTAGTTATACCTCCAGACTTCTGCGCGAAAGGACGGGAGTTCGAATCCCAGTTATGGCAATACAATTTTTCATTTGGAAAAATTTGTACCTTTAAAGAACAATTTTTGACAGTTCGGAGAAAAAGTTAAAAAAATGTTTCAATTTTCAAACATTGTTTATGTTGAACAAATTTGAAAAATTAAAAAAAAACTGTCACCTAAAATCGCCTAAAACAAACTGCCGCCTAAAATGCAGGAAACTAGACAATCACTCTATCTCTGTCACGCATTCAACAAAGCGATGTATCAAAGAAAAATAAAAGTCGGTATTGCCTCCGGTTCATATTTCATTCTCAGAATTGGCAGGAACTCTGCGCGGCGCTCGTGTCGCGAGTTTAACCTACACCGGTCCGTTAAACAAGTTTTAAATGGTCGTTTGCGATTTTTAGTACATGTGATTTTACTGTGATTTTAAAAGATACCGCTTTAAATCATGTACGATGAATATTCCTTGGCTTCGGAGGACCTCGAGCCAAGAATGTGTATTCCCTTGCGAACCGCAAATGTCGCAAACGATGTAAGTGGAACTTTGTTTTTGTTCGAACGCAACAATGGATTTTCGGTGTTTTGAAAATTTGTTTTCGCACATTTCTACTGCTGTCTGTAAATAACTTATTGGAATTGTTAAAAAAAGATTTTTTCAAATAAACAGTTTTACGTTTGAATAACATAAGAAAAATTAGTTATCTGTAAAATGAAATTTTCATAAAGTACAGTTAGTGAAAATTATAAATATTTGCGTATTTATAAATAACGTGATAACTTAATAAATGTTAAATGACAGCAAATTATTTGTTGTGTCTATAGTTTAAAGAAATTTACTTTCTGATACAATTAACCCTTCCCACCATTAACACACTTATCTATGAATTTAAATATTCCTTTAAGGAAATGACAAGTGAAAATGATTGTTTTTATTTTTTTTCATCAGTATTAATTTTAAAAATATTTAATTGATGAATAAAAGTGTACAATATTTATAAAAACTATTAAAAACTTTCAAATACTAGGAAAACTGGACAAAAACCACATAGAAACATATAGAGCTACAATTTGTAATAGGAATTGATAGAATTTATATGTATTTCCATATAGACTTTGGTTTGGTATACAAAAGTATATAGAAATTAGACTTACAAATACGTTTAAGTATTTTTCAACAGTTAGTAATACTCCAAATCATATTGACAGATTTTTGAAAAAACATAAAAACACTTACAGAAAATTATGTGCAAGAATTATCAATTTTCATCATTTTTCACTTGCCAGTTCTACCCCTTAACCCATTACCTGCCAAACATCAATAAATGTATTTTATCAGCAAAAATTTGTGAGAACTGCATTAGTTACATTAAGATGTAGAGAGAATAAGACAAAATTGTCTTGGTGTAATAATTACTTTAATAAATTTATTAACAAATTGGTTAAATTATTCACAGAATGTATAACTAACTACACTTACTACATTATGTATGGTTGATATTAATATTCCTCACTTTCTGTTTGTAAACATAAATATATCATTTCTGTAGATGTTGCCTTAAAGTATCAATGGCAAAAGTGTTAAGCTCTGATTGTTACTTAATGCTGAATTTTTGCAGAACGTCCCAGTGCCCTCAGTGCCAGAGGTCTCCATAATATCAGACCAAGCGTCCCAACACCCTCGCATCAACCAACAGCAAAATCGCTCCGACTCGTCATGGCCCATGAAAATGTCTCCGGCCCCAAAATCCACCCAACAGTACACCCCTCTTCCCCCCATAAACTCGCCCCCCAAAAACCCGAATGGCTCCGACCCAACCAACTACGCTTCCTACGATCCCTCCGACCGCAGACTCTGGGACGACATTCCCAGTAGACCCCAGAACACCACCTACCCCCAGCACACCAGATCCGGCCACCTGGCCTTCCCAGAGTACCCCAACGACCAATACGAGACTCGCAGCCAGTCCCTTCCCCTAAGACACCGCAACCAGGAGTCCCCCCAAAATCCCTACAGAGCCAACGACTACTCGAAACCCAGGAGTCAGTCCTACCAGAACGTGCAGCAGAATTCCCTGGAACGTCCAGACACCGACAACTTCCAGACTTCCAAGAAGTCGGTGACCTTTCAGAACCAAAGTCATAGTGCCCAGAGCTTCCAGCAGGAGCACAGCCAGCGGTCTCTGTCCAGCAGGTCCCAGTCTCCCAACCCCCAGGACTATTACAGTCCGAACCCCAGGCAGACCCCGAGACAGAAGCCGGTGAAAACGTACAGTCCCATTTGCTACCAGGAGAAGTACGATCAGTATGAAAAATCGAATGATCCTGGAGGTTCTTACCCTGGACACTGCAAGGTGGTCAAAAAGTATCCTCCAAAACCGGACTTCGAGTCTCCCAGGTACTGCCAGAACCAGTCGCAGGATTACAGTGGAGATTGTTGTGGCAGGAGCAGCAATAGCAGTGGAGGGAACCTGGAGAGTTCGGACACCCTGAGGAACCTGCTGATGCTGGTTCATAGCCTTAATGAGCGCATGAAGTGTCAGCAGATGGAGATCAAGTGTCTGCAGATGCAGATGAACAGGTTGCTGAATATATACGAGGAGAGTCAGAAGGAGGAGAGGAGGTGCTGCTCGTGTTCCGAGGGGGAGCAGGCGAGGTCTTATGGCAGGGACGAGATGGGGGAGAGGAGGATGATGAAGATGTGCCAGGAGAACGCTGGGATGGGGGGCAGAAGTCAGGAGGATAAGGCGAATCCGACCTTCGTGGAGCAGAAGGTGTCGATAGGGGTGATGACGAGTTTTGAGCTGACTGTGCAGAATAACCAGCAGATGCTGGATGTGGAGCACGATGAGAATATGGAGGACTTTAGGTGGAGATTTGGGAGGATTTCGACCATCTGTGAAATATGTTCGCTTTTTCTTTTGGGTTTATTGGTACCTAAAAGAATTAATAGTGTAAAAATCCATTAATTCTGATTAAATCTCATTGAAATTATCATGAAATGATAGGATTATAGGAAAAATTAAATATCATTGAACAATAGAGAAAAATGATCATCCAAATCATTAATCCCTTTTTTAATATAATGACCCCAGCGAACATGCTTTATAGATGACTTCCAAACAATTGCAATTTCAACTATAAAAATGATCCCTGTATTTTTCAGGGACAAAACCAAAAGACACATGTACCAGGAGAATTTCGATAAAGAATTTCGGAAAAGGCAAACTCCAATATCCCGAAAACCAAATGGCCTGGAGAACATCACCGAAGACACGGAGAGTCACATGTCGAGTCATCCGAGAAGCAGTCATCTCCAGAACTCGAGCAATTCGGGACGGCATACACCGGACAAGATGCGTCAGATAGATTTTGATAGTCACCAAAGAATGTTTCCGAACGACAACTCGACAGACTTGCCATTTAGAACGATGAATTCGCATGGTCCGAACAAAAAACTTGCAGCAGAATTCGACGATAGAACGCCTCAGAATTGTCAGTATCCGAATAGAAATTTTGCGATGCAAAAGGAGCAGGAGAGGAGGGGCAATTGTGATAAAAATTATTATGGCGAGAGAGGGAATGAGCAGCAAATGAGTAAATTGATTTGATGTTTTATGTTGGGAGATGCCCAGTAAGCAAGAATTTATTAAATACAATTATCTTTTTATTAAATGCAAATTTTTGATCAGCTTTGATCAAGTTTTTTTTAGAATTTGTTTTTCATTGTATTTAATTGATTCTCCATTATTGGGTACATTATTTTGATAACAATGTAATAACCGTTTACGTTTCGTCTGACAGAATTGCAACAGAATAATCAGGTATCAAAGCAAAGAGCTGCGCGAAATAGGGAACTCAATGATCGCGGCGAAGAACTGGATTATTCCAGCGACGACAGCTGTTCTCCGGCCAATCATACGCCGAACGTCGGCTGGACGTTTTACAACAACGTTTTAGGCCAAGTGAATCGGATACTGAAAAACTCACCAGATAATTATACGGCTGAAGATGGGAGGCCGAAACCGAGGACGAATTTGAAAAATGTCGACCCGAGGAAACTGGATTCTGTCAAAGCTGCTACTTTGGAACAGCTGGCAAAAATGGGGATTAGTCTGATTGACAACGAGGCAAATCCGAATAGGAAAAAGTATAATCATCTTTTATATCTATGGTTTTGAAAACTGAACGGTTTTTCCTCAAAACCACAGAAATAGTTTTCCAGTTTATATAATAATTCATATGAAATTTCAGGTTTAACAACGTAGAAGCATCATATTATCCAAAAGTGCCTGCAGAATTGAATATGCCACACGGAGCCAGTACGATGACTGAAACAAACACCAGCATGAAGATGAAAGCTCTGGCTTTAAAATATTTAAATGAAGAGCAGTTGACGGATCAACAACCTGTTTTACAGAAACAGAAGGCTGCAGCTGTAAAACAAGTTGTGACATCGAACGAAGATGATTCCAATTTTTCAATCGCAACTATGAAATACTTGCAAAAATATCAACTTCTGCCCGGAAATCAGGGCAACTACGAGGGTATTTTCATTATTACTATAATGATATGATAGTGAATATAGGAATATATTGGTCATATAGGAAACCAAAATATTATGTTTCCACTATATTCCCAATGTGTGTAATAAATTGGAAATGTACTGTAATTTTTGCAGTATATTTGGAATATAATTCTAACTATTACAATATATTGGGAATATATTTTCTCTTTTTACTACTATAAATTCCTAACATCATATTTTTGCAATAGATTACTACGCAGAAGAAACGGAAAACATGCCAATGCCAAAAAGACATGAGGATATGCGAACGAGGCAGAGAATTAATGAACAAAGTCCATGTCGGAGAAACAGCGGGCAATCATCGAATGTTTGCACCAACAAAATTCTAGACATGACCGCACTGAAAAATCAGCCGAAACTGCGTTAAGCGATAGCTGTCTATTGAATGAATTTTTATTAATATTGCTATTACTATACTTTGTTGACGAAGTATCTATATGAAACACTGTAAAAAGCGAGCAATAGTTCTAACTACTGTTTTGTAATTGCAAGTTGTATAGAAATATATTAAAAAGTCATCTTTATAGTATAAAAATAAGCATTTATTAATAATGATACGAAATATGTTACTGTACATAATACATAATGCAGAAAAATGGCAAATTAACTTAATCCTTTGGGGCACTGTTTTTTAAAAAGGGTTCGTGCAGAGTTTTATAGAGTCTCTGGGCTTTCTGTTTTCCAAATCCTGGGAGAAGTGCCAGCCTTGCTTCGGGAGCAGCAATAATCTTTTCTAAGCTTCCAAAGTTTGCCAGTAACGTTACAGCATCAGTTTTGTTCACAGATCTTACAGTTGTTAATGCACTGGCAACCTAAAATGAAAATATTTGTATTAAGTCAATTTTTAAAAGAAATAATCAAGTATTTCTTATTCCACTTTTAGGAAGAACTTAATTTAACAGTAAATTCGGAAAAACTAAAAAATCAAAAATTGCAAAAATGGAATTTAATGATTTAAACTGAAAGAAATTGTCATTACTTCATATGTGTTACCAAATAAAGTTGATTTTGTAATTGATCTAAATATATCAAAATTTCAAAACTGAGCTAATTTTTACAATTTTTTAAAAATAAGTTTTTTAATAAAATCCTTAACCAATATAAATCTTTATTTTTTCAATTATTTTGTTATAAGTTTTTTTTAATAAAATTAAATAATATAAAATCTATACTTTATGATATGGTGCAGTTTCACTTTTTTCCATAATCATATCAGGTGGCTTGTTTTCATAAGCTTTATAAGTTTCCAACATTTTTCCAGCTTCTTCAGCACTCCATGCAAGCATTAAAGTCAAGTCAGCTAGCAAACAGATTCTGTTTAAATTTTTTAATGAGTAATTTGGTTCTGGAACATCAACCTGCAAAAATAAAAATAATTAGAAATCATTCAGACAAATGCATATATTCAATGAATATATGCACTTTATATAAAGAGAAAGTGCAAGTTGTAGTTTTGTCAAATTTACCTGAACTAAAAGAACCCTTAGAGCATATGCTTTCCCTAAAGCTTTTATTCTTGTATGTATATAATCAGGATTTAACTGATGATAACGTAATGATAAAAATAAGGCACAATTAGTCCGTCCCATAACATAGTCTGGAACAATTTCACTGAATTCCCAAGGAACACTGGATATGTATTTTAAAATAGGATTTCCACGCTGTAACAAAAATTATGTTTTTGTTATAACAATGAGATAAAAGTATGATAATAATTATTATTTGAGAATTTAGTACCTGTTTTGGATGTACCAAAAGTGCACCACTGATTGTACTTCTTGAAGGTCCAGGTTTTGCAAAATCAGTTGACTTCTGCTTAAAAAATTCCGATTTTTGCGAAATGCCAGAAACACCTGGAAGAAGGATTATATCGTTGATTAAATAGATATTAAAATTAAAATAATCATTGAATTATCTATAGAAAGGGATTTTTTGCAATGCAAATCACTGCAAACAATTCATGACATTACCTGAAGTAGATGGACCAGGTTTCGCCAAATCAATCGACATCTGCTTAAAAAATTCCGATTTTTGCGAATTGCCAGAAATACCTGCAAGAAGGATTATTTCGTCGATTTAGTAGATATTAAAATTAAAAGAATCATTTAATTATCTATAGAAACGGATTTTTTGCAATTCAAAATAGTGTAAACAATTCGTGACATTACCTGAAGTAGATGGACCAGGTCTCGCCAAATCAGACGACTTCTGCTTAAAAAATTCTGATTTTTGCGAATTGCCAGAAACACCTAGAAGAAGGATTATTTCGTTGATTCAGTAGATATTACAATTAAAAGAATAATTTAATTATCTATAGAAATCGATTTTTTGCAATTCAAATCACTGTAACCAATTCATGACATTACCTGAAGTGGATGGACCAGGTTTTGCTATTTTTTCCGGGGGATCATCTTTAATCTCCAAATCACCACTGCTGCTCATTTTAAATCTTTGATATGCAAATGCACCAATAAAAAATCCACATCAATTAATCAACAAATCACTTATCCATAACCTACCTCGACTATTTACCGATTTCAAATGGCAACCATCACAACCAGTGCGCAGACTCCAATCTTCTCTAATTCCTACTTTACCGACATCCTCTCAAAAGCCCACCATACCTTTTCTTTCCAACTTTCTATCAACATTCAATAATCACTCTTTATAAAAACGTTTCCCAAAGCATTTTACCCCCAAAATGCGAATATTCCACCAAACTGTGCCGAATCACCGACAAAAACCATTTGCCCCATTCAAATTCGCGGTTTTTCCCGCCACTCCGCCGGAAGGTGGCGCCTCGCGTTCTAAGGCGACGTAACCAAAACGAGCCTCCTTTTCACGAAAGTGCTTATCGGAAGTACACCAAGTAAGCGTTACCTCGTACATTTTCCCGAAAATTCTCTTTTTTTCGAACAAATTACTCGAAAAACGTAATTGCGATTTAACCCAACATACAATGTGCATAATTTCGCAAACGGTTCGGTAAACGCGTGTGAAATCCACGCGCATTTGTCGTTCGATATGTGGCGTTTGAGGTTAAACGCCGCACGTGGTTCTAACGTTTTTCGTGACTTCGGAATTTGAGTTTTGGGTTTTGGGATGAGCAACTAATTTTCTTGTTCGTTTTGCAGGCAAACATGAAGCTCAACAAATTCGTATCCTCTTCGCGCAGGAAGAACCGCAAGAGGCATTTCACCGCACCTTCGCACATCAGAAGGAAGTTGATGAGCGCTCCATTGTCAAAGGAACTGAGACAAAAATACAATGTCCGATCGATGCCAATCCGAAAAGACGATGAAGTGATGGTAATATGCGTTTTTATTAGTGATTGTGGGAAAATAGAAATTTTATTGTAATTTTGACAAAATTAAAATTTTATTGTAATTTTAACAACATTATTTGCGAGTTTCTCTAACTATTCTTATAATTTGTTGGATTAATTCTAGAGATGTTATGAAACCACATTTTCACAATATTGAAATATAACAATATTTATCTTTCAATGCTTAAAGTTGTGAAACCAGTTTTTTATGGAAAACAAAGAGAGAAACTTAATTTTCATTGAATTTCAGTTTTTAAAGTCAACTTATTTACAGCATTCTCTATAAATTCATCATTTCACCAAAATTAAGTTTCATATTGGAATAATATGAAATGTTAATTGTTTATAATATCTTTAATTTTCTTTTGATTGTAAAAGTGATTTGAGATTAAGTTGAAAAAGTTGTAAAAGTGATTTTAGATTAATCAAAATGCGTTTGAAGAAAATGTTTTAAACAATTATTGATGACTTTCAAATGAATTTCAATGGAAAATAAATGTTTTCCCATAATTTGTCTATAAAAAAAGTAAATTTACAACTTCAAGCATTAAAGTATAAATATTGTTATGTTTGAATATTGCCGAAATGTGATTTTTTACATATCTTAAATCAATAATAAATGAGTTATAATAATCATTACGCTAATATTTCCAAATAAAACTCTATCATTATTTTATTGTGAAATATAAAATTTTATAATTACATTCTCAAATAACATTGGAAATAAGTAAATCAACATCTTTATTATACTGAAATTTGTAAACTTGTAGAGCATTATAAATTTTTTATAAGATTATTGATTTTGTAATTTTATACTTATAATCTGGCAAAGATACAACATTATGCATTTTTTTGTAAATTTGTAATTTTTCACAGATTGTTAACAGTGTATTTTGTCATAGTTTACTACAGTATTGTAAATTAAAAAAATACTATATTAAACTATTAATGATTGCTATAAATTTGGAAAATTATATCATTTTTTTATATTTTCAGGTGGTCCGTGGTCACTACAAAGGCCAGCAAGTTGGCAAAGTTGTCACTGTATACAGAAGCAAATTCGTTGTACATATTGAACGTATCCAGCGAGAAAAGACCAATGGCGCTAGTGTATATGTCGGCGTTGATCCATCAAAGGTAAACTTGCTTTTATAAAAACTTATATCTGTTTCAATTTTGCAACCAACTTGTGTATATTGTTTTTACACAATTTCATTATTATTACTATTGCTAAAAAGTTTAAATTTAAATTTAATTTAAATTCATTTTTAATTATTTTATTATACCCAGTAAAATTCTACATGATGAACCAAACCATTCATTTAGATAGGACAAATTGGTGTGAAGAGCTGCGGGGCTTAAGGTTTTCTTGAGTTTCCAAACTCTTCTCATTCATGGTCTTATCGATGAAGAGAAATTGGCACTGACCTTTACACAACTAAAGTATTTAATCCATTTAATCCAAGAAAATTGATAGAAAACAGATAATTGAAACCCTTTTTACATTTTACAGACCGTTATTGTAAAGCTGAAGATGGACAAAGACCGCAAAAAGATCATCGACAGGAGGAGCAAGGGACGTCTTGCTGCTCTTGGCAAAGACAAAGGCAAATACACAGAAGAGACCGCGGCTGCCATGGAGACATCGTAAAACAATGTTTTATACAATAAAAAATATTTACAAAACTATTTCACACGTTTCTTTTATCATTCTATCCTTTTCCAATCTTATTTCATTAATGTTATGACCAAAGTCTGCTGCCACGGAGTTAGTGTTTTTGTTATTGAAAAAAATATGAATAATTATTTCATCATAAATCGACCGTAGCGAGATTCTGCAATTTTGGGAGAATATATCTGGTTAACAAATCATAATTTTTAATAACGCATTTTCGGAAATATCTATATCTATAACATATATAAATATACTCACAATGTATATCTATACATATATGTCATTCCTGTGGATTTTCCAAAAATGTCATAAATGCATCTCTCTCATTCAACATGAGTCAGACAGAGACAGAAACGGTCGACTTTATAGGGCCAAAAACAGTCTCTGTGTGACGTTCAACAGCTGATCGGGAACGAGCGATGATCGCTAGCGAACGCAACTGTCAGAATCGCTGGACTGCGAGTTCGGATCGATTTCCGTGACGGGGGTTCGGGTTCGCGCGAACGTGGTGCCGATCCCGATTAATGCATGTCAACTCGATGTATGACGACAGTGACCTGCGAGCGCTAGGACGATGGAGCGACTCGAGGCAAAACAGACCAAGAGCCACTCGGGCAAGGAGGTAGCCATGTACATGCCCCCGGAGCAGCGACTGAAAATGCTGTCGAGCAAGGGCGAGAACTTCGACATCGACCCGAACGTCCCGACCAAGAGGTCTGAATATTTCATTGCGCGCCAGAATATTTCTGGCGCAGTGCAGCGATGTTTCTTTCTGAGTTTTTTGTGGGTTTGGGTGACTCATCCGAGTAAAGGAAAACCAATTGGGATACAAAAATTGTTTTTAAAGCAGTTTGACATTCTGATTAAATATGTTGAATTTTGTCCAAAAACGATCCTAGTAAAAAGAGAAATATATTCCCAATATATTCCTGATATATTAAAAATTTGGAACTAATGGAAAAAACGAAAAAAAGTTTATCATTTGTTGAAATGTCAAATAAATATTGTCATATACACAAAAAATAAACACTATGAACATTTAAAAATAGTATACTTTTCTGGACTCTTTGTCCAAAAATCGATATTATTTTCTGAAATAAGGTTGATGGGTGAACCTTCTTAATAGAACCTTAATTCAATTGGTTTTCATTTGCTAAGGTGGTTGGGGTTTCTTGTGCATAGGTTTGCGATAATTTCAGTCAATTGACCTGATTGAAATAATTGTTTGTAGTTCGATTGTATAATTGAAAAAGTAGTTTTCATAAATTATTAACAGTAGAGTGTATCAAGAATGAAAAATACCTGCTAAATTACAAACTGTTTTAGGCAAATGTTTGTTTTTTTGTCTGGTATTTTTTATTACATTTGTATTTGATGATAAAGTATTTTTGCTGTTTATTTTGGGTATCATTATGATCAATTCATTAAAAGATTTCAAATCTACCAATTGGTGTCCCACTTTTATGAAATCATATCATCTTGTCTCATAAAATTAAAGATTATAATGGATATAAGCGATTTTAATTTCAGCTTAATATAACTGCATAGCTGCATTTTGAAATAGCGAAGTATCGATTTTGATTTGACCTATTCATCGGTTCTTAATGCAAACAAGTCTAAAGTTGTAGTTTATTTCTACACGAATGTATTTCCAATTTATTTTTAATGTTCTTGGTAATTAAATACTCATATTGTATTTTTTCTTTTTTTTTGTTTTATATTTTGTTTTATAATATTTCACTAGAGATACAATTTCTGTAGTAATAACACAACCTTTTGAATTACATAATAAATTAGTGAAAGTGGGGAGTCATACTATTCAACCTAGACATTATCTACTCCACCATTCAGTTCTGTTATATCAAGGTGAAAACAATAGAAGGAATGTTTTCATTGTTTTCGCGTGACATTCGACCAATTTTTGCTTTCCTGCAACAAAATTGATAAATTCATGTAAAATTGATTATAACATAAACACTTTTCTAATAAAAATGTACTAATAGTATTTTCCAATTATACATATTGGTTTTTGATAATATTTGAATCCTTCACTTTTAATGCATTTCAGTTATAAGACTGAGTTCCAGTATTACTGAAATCTATTTATATATATCATAATCAATTGTTTGATTGTTACATATTGGTTTCTATTTTTAGATCTGATTGAGTTAAATTCTTGAACAGATAATCTTCTCTATCTATTTTTGTACATTCGAGATACCACACATTTCCAAAAACTTAATATTATATTAGTAATAAATAATTTTTCATCTGTAGGAATATTTAATTATATAGTTAGATATAGCAATACTTAAAAAAACATGTTATTAATTTTTTTTCATCATACATTAATCCAAAATGAATTTGTGTTTTATTGCAGGTATTATCGTGCCGGTGTAGAAATGATTCGCCAAGCTGATGTATATTTGGAAGAGGGCAGTGTGGAGGATGCATTTATTCTTTATATGAAATTTCTCATGTAAGTTGATTACTTTTTATTTTTTATTCAATTCTTTCTATTTAATTAAATTTGTAAACGTCAAATTAAAACAAAATAGAAAAAAATTCAGATTGAACATGTTATTAAATAACTGAAACAAATTGAAGATACCTACTATATTTGGTTTAACATAAATGCAAATATTTCCAGATTGTTTATGGAGAAAATAGAGCATCACCCACTGTTCAAGTCAGTGCCTCCAAAGGACATCGCGAATAACCATCGGATGCTGAAAGAAGCTCTTCAGAAGACAGAAGCTTTGAAGCAACAGTTGCTGAATCAATACGCGATAGAATTTGAGAAATGCGTCAGAGATATGAAGGAGCGCGAAGGAATCGAGTTAGAGAAGATGAAACAAGAGAGACTGAGGTGTGAAAATAATTGTCTTTAGTTTCACAGCTGTTCTCATATATCAAGATAAAATACGTTTATATTTATTCAACTATGCTATGACTTCATTAGTTTGAATTCTTGTGTTTGATTCGAACACATATTCAGCATTCAATATCTCGATTTTTATGCAGACAAATTGCTTGAAATTTTGGCAAATTAAATATTAGTAATTAATCTGCTAGTAGAAAGAACCAAAGTTAAGAATGACTTACTTTTTAACCTTTTTTTAAGAAGTAAATAAAAACAGGGATATAAATTCTAATATTTATCAGGTTGAAGGAAGAGGAGGAGAGGAAGAACAAACTAGCCGCAATCGCCGCGACCAGAGCCGCTAAGGCCGCGATTAATGCAGCCACCATTTGTAGTCCTTTCGAGGAGAAAAAAGTTCCAAAGACGAGTCACGTGACTACGATTTCTGTAGCCTATCCTCCGATAGACGACGTAGGCCAATCCTCGAAAGATAGTCAAACGTAATCAATCATTTCTTTATAACTGCCAAAATCGAAGAATTTCTTTATTTATTCACTATTATTACATTGTTATGGAATAGTGCAAATTACTGCGAATTGTAATTAATTTGTTGCAATTGCAGGAAAACGCCATCTGTCGATAGATCAACGAAGCCAAATGTTCAAAACAATGACAAACAGTCACTGCGAGATATTATCCTGCCAAGGGCGACTATGCGGGACTTCTTGAAATTGGCATCCAGTAATACGGTGAGCAACAAAGAGACCTGTGGCATTTTGGCAGGACGACTGGAGAGGAACAAACTGCTCGTCACACATCTGCTTATTCCTCGGCAGACCGGATCTCCGGATTCCTGCGTCACGCATAATGAAGAAGACTTCTTCGACTATCAGGATCAGCACAATCTGATCACGCTGGGATGGATTCATGTTAGTTTATTGATAAATATCGAAATTAAGAACGCGAAATTTAAGAAATTAATATTCTATAAAAAAAGAATAATAATAATAATTACATTGATAATTGAGATTAGTACATTGAGTTGATTTTAATGACGATATTTAAAATTGTTTTAAATTTTACAATAACAAAATTCCCAGTTTATTGCAAAAATTGGAAATTTATTAGGAATATATTGGGAATATATTCGTTATTATAATTCGTTGATTATCAGAGTCTTTAGTAAACCTTTTCTGAAGGTGTGTAAAAATGTAATGTCATCTTTCAGACTCATCCAACTCAGACGGCATTTTTATCTAGTGTTGACTTGCACACGCATTGTGCCTATCAGTTAATGATGGCCGAAGCAATAGCGATTGTTTGCGCTCCAAAATATGACGAGTAAGTCGGTTTAATCCAGTTTCACTAATCTACTTTTGTAGAAATTAAATCTCTGAAAATCTCTGAATATCTTTGAAAATGTCTGAAGAATTCAGAGCCTTTCTGAATTTTTCTGAAATTCATAAAGGACTCTGAAAAAATATGAAAAAATTTGGACCGTCATACATTTTTCAGAATTTGTCAGAGATTTTCAGTTCTCAGAAAATTTCTTAAAAAAAGAGATTTTCAGACATTTTAAGATGTTTTCAGAGCATTTTTCAGAGGTTTTATTTCTACAATTTAATCCTAAACAAAGTTACTATAAATGAATCAAGTAACTCTACTTTTAATTACTCCAAATTATTGCTAATATACTGCAATTCTGTTCACAGAACTGGTTTCTTCATTCTAACACCGAATTATGGACTAAACTTCATCGCGAATTGCAGAGAGTCTGGCTTTCATCCTCATCCATCACCTTCTTCATTATATATGGTAAATTCAAATCACTAATATGTGGTAAATTCAAATCACTTTCTAATCTAATCGAATAACAAAATTGAAACTTTATGGCTGACTTATTTACATTTATTTCATTTTAGAACGCTACACACTGCAAGATAGACCAGTCTGCGCCAATAGTCGTGGTTGACTTAAGAAGAAAATGACAACCCTCCGAAGTAAGTTAATGAATGAGGACATGCATTCTGCCTGAGAATAAATGAGCTCTGGCGGCATCAGTTATTTATTGACTGGGATGGGAACCGAAAATCCGAATTTCAATTTCTCGCTCTACTCGCGCGAAAGAGCATCAAAGTAAAATAACATTCTGTCATAGCTGATTTTTTTCTGCAAAATATTTGATTAACTTTCGCTGTATTTGAAATATTGCTAAGTCATCAAAAAGTTGTCGGAGAAACGCTTTTGAATGGAAACGTAGATAATTGTGAATTACATTTATTTCAGAGATTATCCTGCAACAAATTTTTTAGAAATGAAAAGAAACGAATGGGATTTTTGACCAAATTCATAATTCATTAGAACTGACTGGATTTCATTTTTCGTTTTTGAATGCTATAAACAGTTGAATTAATTCCATTTCAGGAATTCAAAATAAACTTTTTCAAAATGTCAGTTTGAATCCAGATTTCGGAATTGAATATTGGAACTGAAATTCGAATGATGAATTTCTAATTTTTCCACTGAAGATTTCATTATTTAATAATCAATTATTTTTTATTCAATTCAATCAAATATTTTTTGCAGGGAAGATATAAAAAAATAAAAATTTAAGTTTCCCAAGATGCCTTGCCAGATGGCGCATTTGTTCTCAGACGTACAGTTCATCCTTTCCGAATACGAATTACATTTGTTACACGAACTAGATGAAAAGAGTGGAAAAGACGTAACTGCTTCCTTTCTATTTAAGACGTGCACAGTACCTTACAAGGAAGTTTATTTAATGACAAAACCAATGACTCTTCATCTCACCGACAGCTTTTATCTGTAGACAGCAGATCGTTTATTTTTGTAAAATTTTCTATGACGTAACCGAATCCCGAAACCGAATTGAAACTCGATTACGAAGACGGTGAAACCGTATCTTCGCGTCTAATACAGTAAATATAATTTTCCACCGACTTGAATGTTTCACGCTTGCGTAACGCGCTTTCATAGACGGTCAATTCAACGACTTTTCGTTCGGGTTCTGTCGCTGAATTCGAATTTCGTAGACAATTGATCGTGCCTTCGAAGTAACTAATCACAATTTACATGTTCACTGTGTGACTCTTCTTAGGGATAGTTTTGATGGGACAAATGTGTAACTCGAGTTTTGTTCGAATAAGAGCTTGATCCAATCATCGTAAACATGTGTACCAACTGTAATCAATGTCAAACTTTAATACTTCAAGTTCCCCAACGAAACAATGCGTTCTTTAAACGTTCTAAACGTTCTCAGACTGTTCATTGGACAAAGGTTTAATAAACGTTTATAAAACGTTTTAAGGTTTGTGTTCCGTTAGGTAAAATTGGTAAATTAACCAATTTAAAAATTGAAGCAAGATGGGGAGAAAGGAAATTCTAACTGTAGAAAATCTTAGGAAGTATTTTTGTTTAGGGAATATATTCTTAATTTAAGGAGATATATTCTTTATTTTCTTTGAAACGTTTTATAAGGAAACAAATGTTTTATATATTGCAAATTATATGAGGGACGTTATTGCAACATTGTTGACAGTGAGAGAATAAGCTGGACAACCGAGCGTAAACGAGTTGTAAATATGTGCTACGATTGTATGTGAATATGAGTGAGTGACGATAAAACGTTGTCGAAATTGGCCAGAAATTTTGAGTTGCCCTGAGCTGTCCTTAGTGATGGATGTCTGACTGATATCGTGTGAATGTCACCCAGCAAATGAAAACTGAATGAAACCAATAGATAATATTTTAATTTGTATGGCTTCTTCAAAAGCAGTGTGAAACTAGGAATATATTCCTAAATATTTCTAATATATTCACAATGTATTCCCAATGTTTACAATACATTTTGGAATATATTGTATTTTTTCTATTATGTTTGGAATATATGTATAATTGTTGCAATATATTGCAATAATTATACAAATTAATCTTACTTTTAGGCATTTTTCGTTTAAAAATAAGATTTATTTGTTTAAAATAAATCTTAAACATTAATTTTAGCTTGTAACCAAAATGTATCGATTTGAATAGTTGAGAAACGATTTCGTAACAGATTTTTTGCTTAATATTTATATCGGTTTCAATAGGTTTTCGTTTATTGGGGCAGCAAACTGATTGACACATTGTTTATATTATTTGTACGATTAGGGATTACTTTATACACTTGTTTTTACTTTTAAATAACTGAACCTCTGCAATTTTGCGCTGTTGTTTTTACTTAATTTTAGGAGTTCACTTTGACTATTGCCAGTAAAGTAACGATGAAAGATATACCATACGATTAAGCGCTAGTCATAAAACGATTCAGTTATTTGTGATAAAAGGTGTATCAGCTCCCATTTCACTTACGTTGCTGCAAGTATTGTGTATGTTTTGAGAGTGCATGGAGAAAAGCGCTGTATTTAGAATTGCAATGAATGTTGGTTTTTTTCAAGAGTGGAGACGAAACGTGAGATATTCACAAATTGAGATAAAATTTAGTTCCATTTCCCACAAGCCTATGTTTATGATATAAAATTACCATTTGTGATGAAAATGTGGCATAAAAAATGTTGAAAAATTGTAATTTCGGATTTATTGGATTATTCTATCAAATTTAGAATCCAAAATCCTTTAATTTGAGTACCAACTCAACGGTGTTTAACATTCATTAAAACGTGTCAACTTTTTCAAAATTTCAAAAATACGTTCGAATTACAAATTTTCGAAATACTCCAAACATGGTCGTGTTTGTACTCAAATTCAAGGACTTCCAACACCTAAACGAGGTAATGAAAACAGATTCCATAAAAAATGAGTCAGTTTCGCAAAATAAGCTAAAAAGTTACGAACTTTTTTTATCCTAAAAAATTCTCAATTTCGGTCTCCATTTACAACTAAAAATAATTATTTTAATAATCCTCCCTTTATAGTGAAAAAAATGTTAATTCATGTGATTTAAAAACAGTGCTTTTCTCGTTGCGTTGACATTGCCATGTAATATTTTGGATCAGAGTCGTGACTACATGACAATTCATGTTCCACCAAATGACAAACCATCGTTTACCATATTTATCTTTTTTGGTGGACGAGTTGTAATAATTATGATACATTTATATCGCAATTACTGGATTCAAATCCCTGTAGGACAGTCGCAATGTCACGTGAAAGTATTATACACTGTATAGTATTAAAAGACGAGGAACAATAAAGATCTTCTAATAGAAAACAAATAAACATACTCTGCACGTGGGAGGATAAAACGACTCTGATTCGAAGGTGTGTTTAAGGTAGTTCTATCGAGTAAATGTTTCAAAGCAATATGTCGTTGTATGAAAAAACTTGATTTTTTCTGACCTAAGGTTTGGTCGCTACTCAGTCGATCATTGTATTTTGGGAATAGCGATCCAATTGATGCATTATATACTAGGCATTTGAAAGCCAATTTATCTTATAGATATATACTGATCACTGCAATAAAACTATTTGTGTGGAATGTGCTTTCAATAACTTTGATGACCTGTTCGCAAATAGCAATGATCTTAAAGATAAACGCTTATATGGAATGGTAAAATGAAATTCGTTTCGTCTAGTCAGAGACTCAGAAAGTGTACAAATGGATGGATAGAACTACCTTAAGAAAAGAGGGATTAGGAGGTTCCTTAGTTTAAGAAAAGAGGAGAAATATAAGACAAATAATTAAAAAATAGAAATTTAATAAATGTTCAGTAAAATTAATCGAGGAGAAGTTAGATTCGTTTCTGAGGAACCTCTAAGACATTTGAAACTCAAATTGAAATGCACTTATATTTATAAGAATACAAATTATTTTATGATATGTCGTTGTGAAATACATTATTTTAAGATAATAAAAGTGGTTCCTTTTTAAATGTTGGTGACTGAATCTCAGCCAAAAATTTTTGTTACACATTTCGCATTTGCAATTTATTTTTAGGGTAGTATCTATGACTGTACTTGTTGGGATAAAAAATTGACCAGACTGGAACTTTATTATATATTTTTATCTAACATTTTGTGTGAGTGAAGATGTGTGAAAACATTAATCATTCACATCTTTAGAGAAAAAACAGGTTTTCCGCTAAAAACTATGAGTAAGTTGCTGACTCAAATGAAAGTCCACAGTTTCTTATTACAAAATGAATTTTTTTGTCATTGCTTTTACTTAAAAAATGCATTTTTAATTTTTTGCATTGTTTTTATGTAAAAAGTGCATTTTGCATTTTTTTAGAAATGAAATTTTCAATTTAATTTGTTATCCGTCGTTTTCGGATAGCAATTATTGCATTCACTGTTTAAACCTCACCTTTTAAATTTCCATTGAGTTTTTCCAAGAACAGTTTTGACCTTCCGAATGCCCTCTGACTTTCAAGAAAGAAAACAAACACAAAAAATAGGCGGCGCGGGTGACTTAAGTGCTTTCACGGAACAGAAGGCGGCGAAAAAAATTATCGCCAAGTGACGGACGTAATCGAGCGTGCACATTTCATGCGATTTGCCTCAGTCGTCGCGCGAACGGACAATCGTCGGCAGAGCGCGGCCACGCGTCGAAGTCGCCGATTCGACGCTCGGTAACATGCTCGGACGAGAACCGTCCAAAAACCGTCACAGTGCCAAATCCCGCCGACTCTATTTCTGGATTAAATGAGAAACACGGAACTGCGGTAAGTCAAAATAAGTTTTCTTTCTTTTTAAGGTAGTTTCCATACAAAGAAAATTAAATTGCTAGGTGACGTATTTTTAGGTGTTAAATGAAAATTAGTTTTGTATCTCGATTCAATCATTTACCTAGAAAATATCAAATAAAAAAATATCAAATAAATTTGATATTTTTAATTAATTTTAAAACATTTCAAAAGCATTATTTAATGGCGAAAATTGCTTCGGATTATTATTGTTTAACAATGAGATTTTCAAAGTTGAAATTTGCTATAAATCCACGTCTAGCAATTTTCAAAACTGAATATCTCGAGTCTGAACAGAAATTGCTAAAAATTTGCGTAATCGATGCATTATACATTTTTTATTCAACTTCAGTCACATGCCAACTGCTCTGAAAATAAAAAAATAAATAAAAGTCATAATAATGAATTTGTCAAGCAGTCTAAGTGGCGCAAAAAGAGTCCTTCTGCGGCGCGATAACCAGTTTTTACTGGCGGTTTAATTAAAATCATCCGGCGCGTTTAATGAGCGCGAAAACGACAATGCCGAATGGCCCAAGGATTTTTCGACACATTTGATCTCGGCAATGAACGTTCGTGCTCATAAACGAAACTAAACAAACCGCGCGTTTGTTTTGCTCGTCAAAACAGGTCGTCAAAATTTGCCGACGAATGGCTCGTTTGCCAGCGGTGTCACGTGTCCGAAATAAGGAATGCGAACAGTCGCGAAGCGTGGGAAGAGAGTCGATAAATTAATGCAAAATCAGCCGCCTCCTTTGCCGAAGTCGCGAAAATGCCGTCACGCGTCGCGCGAGCATCTGTGGCTGCGCGCGCTGATTATCGATGTAACTCGATCCGGCAAATTGGATTCGTTTTCAAGTTGCTTCAATGAGGAGTAGCAAACTCGAACAACCACGCGATAAGATCAAGGAAAAGAAACTGAGTCGCTTTGTGTTGAAGATCAAGACGCGTTTTTTGGATTGAGAGGAACGATTGGGAAGAAATAACAATTGGGAGGAAAACCTTGAAAATGTCTAACCGATTTCGTTGGAAATAATTGTTAGTTTGGTTTACTATAAAATGTGAGTGATTTGCGAGAAAAAATGCGAATTTGAAAATTCTGTAACGACAAAGTCAATTTTTTCAGGTGAATCAGTTGAAAAAGTCTGTTGCCTTCGCTGGGATTTGACCTTAGGGCTTTCGAGGTGGAAGCTGTTTGTTGATATTTTCGGAAATGACTATAATTCCTTTTTTAGTGAAACTAAAGTAAAATAATGAAATTATGACTGTTTTTAGGACATCGTTACATCAAATATTTTATTAGAAACTGTGATAAAAGTATTAGAACTTAATTTTTTATTAGATTTTTTATTATTTAATTATTAGATATCAGTATACGGTGAAAATAATAACTGCTTCATTTTTTGCGATAAAACGTGATTCTTATATTAAATAACGAATACCGTATTTTTTGTTTACCTCTTACATTCCAATAAATATTCATACCAACTCTAATTGAACATTGCAATTCACTTCCGATCTCATACGGCTACTTTTTATAAATATTAAATGAATCTTTTCTAACTTTTCACAAAGATTGAAAACAACAAAATAATTATTCTTTATTTTAACCTCATTTTTAGTAAAAATCTGACATTGTAATATTCCAGTTAATTTCCCAATAAATAAATAATAAAATCAATCCATTCCTCCTCCAAAGTAAATAAACCTTTTTCTAGTAAAAGATCACTCGAATTTCGTTAATTCGCACGTCTATTTTCTCTTTAAAAAAAGATGTGTTGAGATGGACAAATTGATATTAAAAAAACTGTAACAATAAATCAGCCGAATGATTTCCGTGTCTTGACAAGATGAGTGCGGAGTAAAAGCAAGAGGAACGAGACTATCATATGCCATCGATCCGGAGAATACGTGATGTAAATGCTTGAAAGGTTTCCGTGACGTGTAACGAGCGCCGGGGTATAAAAATAGCGGGCAAAAAATGGTCATTTGTTACGCGCGCACGCGGAGCGGACCATTTCACGCGATGATAAAAGGGTTTGCGTTAAACTAAATTAATTCGATTTCGTCGGCATCGATTATTCCGTCGCGACGTTTTTCCACTGACTGAAAACGCATCGCGGAGGCTTTTCTGATAATTTATAGGCGGGAAAAATAAGGCAAAAAATACTGTTTCGCACAATTTGTAAGCGATTTATTATAAGCGGTTTTTGTCGGGATGTTTTTTATGGAAAAGATGGGAAAATGGCCCTTTTTCTCTCACAGATAATAAAGTGATTTCGAAGGGAAAAATGGTTCAGATTATTTGTACGCAAAAATGTTCAAATTATCTATACGAGCAAGTTTTGTAAATATTATTTTTAAATTTATTTTTTTTTATTTTTGTATAAATTCTTTTACCAATAATAACCATAAGAATCGTACGAAACTTAAACATAGTTTTTTTCATTCATCAAAGAAATAAAAAAGAATATAAAAATGCACTGGATCAATTATCCGTAACATCGCCATCAGAAATTTAAAAAGTGCAAAAACAAAAAGTGCTCGATGGCGTTATACAAACACTCGTTTCCATCCCTCCGATGAACGCGAAAAAGTGCTCCTTTGGTTTAAGTCACTGGACCAGTAAATGTCCCTTTTCACTCAGAAAGACAATGGCAACAATGGTGCCACCGATAATTGGAACAATCGGAGTTGTTATTGGCGTTTATTCAGTTCGACCATGAGTAAATCGAGATCAATCTTTTATTACCCTTTAACCACGGTTCAGTAATTTAATGTAACACGGGGGAAAATAAAATATTGCTTCAGTCGTAGTCACCAAACTGTCTTGCAAATCGTATTGCAGTATTTAATGTAATGCTGATTTAGCATTGGTAACCCGTTCAGCAGAAAAAGCCTGAATCAGTCTTGAAAACATGCTGAATCACAACAGAAACTAGACTGAAACAGTATTTTCCAGTTACTATTGGTCCCCAAGCTGTGCGACGAAAACAAAAAAATTTCATCCAAGAAACTGCAATGAACTGTGTATTTTTGGATGTAAAATTGAGACTTTCATAGTTTTTTCAGAATTTTTCAGAGATTTTTCAGAGATTTTTAGAGATTTTTAGAATTTTTCAGAGGTATTAAGAGATTTTCAAAGGATTTTTCAGAGATATTAAGATATTTTCATTTCTACAAGAGATGAATTCAGTCAATCTTTTCATAGGAAAGGATATTCGAGTTTGTTGTTTGTTATTGTTTGAACTTATTGTTTTGATAAAACAGCACTCGGATTCGCAGAATAATATGCGAGTTTAGTGACTATAAATTTAGCTACGATAAATTTAGCTGCAGATAAAACAAACTGATTATTGCAGTAACAAACATTGTGTTTCTTTTTTATTAGATTATTTTTAATAATCGTATTTTTCAATCATTTATTGTTCGAAAATAGGATTTGCTTCAAATTTGCAATTTTATTGTGATTACAACGCCGCCAACTGATCCTGCAAATCCCAGTGGAACTTGGGTTCAGCGAGAGTTCAATTCAGTAACCCACATCAGCTCAAATTTGCTCATTTTTGTCACATAAAATCGTTTGAACTACGCTGAACTTCACTTATTTAATGTGAATGTCATACCCTATTGAAATCGATTGAATAATTAAAAAACGCATCCTTCGGATTTCACCGTATAAGGAAACATTCTTGAAATCGATCAACTTGCTAGAAATGTTCATGAGTTTCAATAATATATTACTGGAACTCATTAGCTAAAACGTTTGGGATTATTAAAGGCAATGAATGTAATTGATAATATATTGTGTATATATATATTATGTAGATGTATTATAACTAGTGGTTTTGATATGCATTTGCTTAGGATCGATGAAAAAAGAAAAAAATTATAAAAAGAAGCAAAGGAAAAGAAATCAATGTTTCGCTTGTTACTGTTGACCTATTTGTTGTAAACAACGCGATGTTTCGTATTAAAAATAAACGCCATTGGCGAAAAGGGCAAAACTTAATTCACTCGTTAATCTGATAGAATCGTAGGAGTATTTACATAAAATAATATAAACATTTAAACTCAATGTTTATATTATTTTTAATTTAACAAATTTAAATAAACAAATTCCAATCTAGAAATTATTTAGAAATTGTCTGAAAATACATTAACAATTGCTTTTTTTTAGCAATTTTTAGCAATTTGAAAGTATACAACATTAGCCGAACGGTTACACTTTCAGGCTTCTGCGTGGAAAGTCGTGGGTTCAAATCCCGGATATGGCAACGAACTTTTTTCAACTGATTAACTTGAAAAATTCTGATTATTTCGTGGGAATGCTAAAAATAATGTAAAATGTTTCTTGAAATAGAAGAAATTAAAATAAACTTCCACCGTTGGAAGTTTATTGGAATTATTCTCACCAATCACATCAAATACACAGTGCATCGTGAATTTACTATAAAACTACATGTTCATTCACCGTGAGATTCCATGAATTTCGATGTTGACAAACGTTCTTTTCTCCACCCAATCGGAGTTTACAAAACGTTTTTGATCCGACGTAAACAAAGGCTCGAACTCGCTATCTCCCGAGCGTTTTTCTTCTACTTTAAATTACGAATGATGCCTTGAGTTCGATAAGATCGGATCTTCTTATCAAAATTTCAGAGCGAGGAATGATAGCGTGTGATGCCAGTCTGCTATTGAAAAACAACACGACCACGTTCGCCTGCATTTTCGTCGGAGTCGACGACAGTTTCGCACGAAAGGGCGCAGTGGTTGCTGCCGGCGACGCCTGACACGATGAGGAACTCGGTTTGTTTGGCGCTATTGCTGCTGCTGTTCGGTAAGTCGGAAGAAAAACGGGTTCTTTTGCGTAACTTCTTATGAGCTTAACGTGAAACGATAGGTGAACGTGTATCTGAATTGTGCAACCATTTTATGAAAAATAAAATACTGGAGAAACTAAAAACAAGAAAATCAGAAAACAAAAATCTTGCAGCCAGAATTAAAAAATTAAGAAATAAGATATCCACAAGTGAAAAATTTTAATTGTCCCAAAAAGTGTGATACTAAGATATTAATTAAAAGAAGTATTAATACTGTAAAGTTTCGAAGTTTTGTTAGTTTCCCGTTAGGCAAAAATAAGAAATATCGAAAATAATACATATTCTGCGAATAATTATATATTATAGTATACAAATTTGACCAAATAAAGAAACTGCCCCAAATATTTTAATTTTTTACTTTTTTTCTTTTTGATGAGTCTGTAGAAAATTGTCTCGATGGGATATGAATAATGTTTCTTCGAACGGCTAATGCGTTTTATCGCTACATTTTTAAGGATTAAATGTGTAATGACCCGAATGAATTGGGGATTGGAAATTGACGGCAAAGTAGTCTGAAAAGTGTTTCGGAGAAAATGTGTCAGGATTATGTTAAAAGTGTCAAGTTTTTAAATCTGCGTGATTATAATTACAAGGATGTTGACACAATTGATTGCGCCTGTTGTTCGGTCTTATCAATAGCATTTTAATGCATAATTGACCTCAAACTTAGCGTGATCCAATTTCAGTTGAACGTGATTTCGAGTTTGATGATAATCGTTCATTTGTTTGTCGATGTCAGTTTTAGGTAATCACTTTTAATGAGAGAATAACGATTAAAATGTTTCCAGCGAATGGCATCTTTTGCTCGGCAGGTGATTCTACTACTGTAACTGTGGTTCAAAATAAGGAAGAGGAAAATGGTGGCAAAAACACGGAAAGCTATGATATGATTCATAGCAGCAGTAGTAGTTCAAAAACTGATGCAGAATCTGGCAATGATAGGAAAAGTGATTTGACACCAAGTGAGTCATTAAAAAAATGTTTTTCAGAAGTCATAATATAGTTTAACAGTTTTTCTATATTTTAAAAAACAAAAAAAGAACAAAAAATTCACAAAACAAGGATAAAAAAAGAATTTTCAAACATTAAAAAATATTTTGGAAGCGTTTCCAAGATGTTTTGAAATTGTAATGCTTCAAGTCAACCAATTTAAATTCGAAATTGCAGTGTAAAAACTGGGCAACTTTAATAAATTTAATATTTATATTTATATTCAGTTACTCTTTTTTATGATACAAATGTAAATTTCAGAATTATCAGACAATTCAAGTTCTGAAAAGACAGCGACAATTCAACCTGCAACTGCTTCGACTGAAAAAGTGACTAAGACAACTCCAAGTAGCACAGAAGGTACCATCACGGATTCCACATCACAGTCCCCCGTATCAGGTTAATATTCTCTCATTTTATCAAAGAGATTACTAATCAATTGAGATCAGTTTCGAGGCATAGTTTAACGGCAACGTTTCATAATTTCAAAAATGTCAACTGATATTTCAATTCATTGCATTACACCTATATATCTGACTTTCGATCAATATAAAATAAATTCAAGGATTGATAAACTGCATTATATCTGCATAAATGCGTTTGCAAAATGTATGTAAATGAATTTTTCTCTTCTCCACTTTCGTTTTTAATTAATCTAACACAGTGTATGCAATGAAAGAAACTCATTTACAATTCAATGCAAATGAAAAGTCTGCAGTGACATTGAAATAAAGTCCTTCTGACAATATTTTCAATTTAAGTCTGCTTAATTACAATCGGTGTTTTATTGCTCGATTTTTTGTTTAAACAGATTCCACATCTCCGCAACCATCGACAAATAAAAATGCTACATTGAATACTGCAAGTAGTTCTACAACTACAATTACAACTGCATCTTCAACTACGACACCAACTACAACTACAACTACCTCTTCCACTCAGACTACAGCGCCATCTACTGAGACAACCGTAGTTACTAGCACAAATGCAACATCGACTAGTTTGCCAGCTGAAGGGACCACCAAAAGTTCGCCAATAAATCAAACGAAAAAGCCCGAAAACCTGTCTTCCGGATTTATTGCTCTGGTGGCCGCATTGACCTTCGCAATAGTCGTCGTGATAACTTACTTCGGGCTTGTTTTGTGGCGGCGATATCTTGAGTAAATACGCAATGATAAATAGTGATTTGTAAATGCTAACAATCCATTCAATAAAACCTCCGACTGTTTTAGGTACCGATACGGAAATCGTGAACTTCTTGTGAATGACATGGAATTTGACACGACCGCAGACTTCCACAATTTTGAAGTGAGTTTTGCAGATCAGATCGGATGAAAAATCAATCAGAAACTAAGAAAACTCAATAGATGAAAAAAGTTCGTCGCCGTGGCTGGGATTTGAACTCAAGACCTTCGACGTAGAAGACTGCAACTTTAATTATTTGGCCAAAGTCGATTATTTTCAAGAGATATTGAGAGGTTCTAAGTTAAAATAAATTTAAAGTAGAACTTGTGAATCAGTTTTGAAAGTATAACGATTTTGACCGTGGGGTTACTGTTTGTCTTGTGCGTCGAAAGTCGTGGGTTCAAATCCCGGTCACAACCAATTTTTTTTTTCGTTGAGAAATCAACTAACTCATATATGTGAAGTAAATTGGATATTAGCTACTACTTTTCTGCAATTTTAGGCTTTATTTTTCGTTTTACTCCAATTGCATTCAATTTTTTTTGTATTTTCAGCTCTGAAAGCGTCGTCTCTCGAGAATCACGTGGAAGTACCCATTAAAATTCTGGTCCTGATCAGTGGCCCAGAAATGGACAGTATTACGACTACCTTTGCTCCCAACTCGGTTTCACGAAAAAAAAGAATATTAAAAATATCGGGAAGGTCGAGTCGGGGTAAAGACGAATCGCGAGGAAAGTGAAGTGACGTCATTCGCGGTTTCGCAACCAGTTTTTTATGTTTCATTGCAAAGGAAATGCGGAGCATTTTGTAACGACAGTGCGATCTGCACGATCATCCAGTCGGTGTAAATAATAGCATATAGGTGGATGCCAATTAAGTACATGTGCGTGTGTAAATGTCGCAGGTGAAATAAAGCTGACGCGAGTCTTCGGTTTGTACATAATCTTGTAAACGCTTTTTATTTTATAAAACATGATTCATCGTATGTGGCCTTTCGGGCTGCGCGCATCAGCGCCCCCTACGCCGCTCGGCTAATCGGGATTGGTCACTAGCTACACCAGGGTTGCTGGGTTATCGCAATGCAAACTACTGGGAGCGTTGCAAATGCAGTTGTGATCGGTGTAAAAGTGGGTTTGGAGAGTTGATTCACTTCTTCTTCCTCTCGATCACGAGTGGCCCGACGTTGTCCTTCATACATTTGTTGTGGTCGCCGTGGGAACCGTCACAGTAAGGCCACTGTGGATCAGAGGAACGGTTTTTATTAGGCGAATTCTGTTATTTGTTTTTTTTCAATTATTAACATGAGCCCTCGTTAAAAAATTCATTAGTGCTGATTAAAAATATTATGTTTAAATTCTTATTGGAATTGTGAAGATTGAATGAGAAATTTTTCTAGGTTAATTATTTGTTAAGGTAATTCTTACAAGGGCCGGGTATTTAAGGGCAGATTGTACAGTGATTGAAATGAAAATTGTTAAAAATTACACTTAACACATTTACAAAAATTAATATAAGCTTAAAAAATCGAAACGTGAAAAATAACACAAATTTAATTAAATCTCTTTCAAGAAATTCTTTACTTGTTTGAAAATCTGCAAATTTCAATGTACAAAAAATTTAAAGATTACGATTTAAGGGGTGCATATCTTGGGCGGATATATAAGCAAAGGCTACTAGATTTCTAGATTACTGAAATGATTATATATTTTTAATATATTTTAATTAATATTCGCGAAATTTGAAAAAGTGAATATTCACTTTTTGAAAAAGTTAACTTGAATAAATCATGAAAAAGTGAAATACTGACCAATTAGGATTGACCTAAATGTGAGTGTAAAAAACGTTCAAGTTGAATTTTCACTTTTTCATAGTGAATTAAACTTTTCAGAAAATGAAAAAACGATTCACTCTCCACAAAAGTGAAAATTTCCCTTTTTCAAATTTAGAGAGTAGATGAAGAGACACATCGTTAAAATTTTGGCAAATCAAAGTAAAAATTACATCAACTGTAACAAACAAAATACAGCAAAAAATATATGTAATTTTACAGTCATTTTTTTAAAACTTATTTTTTATTACTTTTATTTGAACGTCCTTAAATATCAACGAATTCTGCAGACAGATTATCAATAGTAACTATTTTCATAAAAAATCGACAGTAATTATTTTCATAAAAACACTGTATACTTTATTTTTAATTAGAATTGGCTAAATTTAATATGAAAACCCGCTTTTGTTGTGTAATTTACTGTATGAATTTCAATAATTCATCTTTTTAAATGAGAATTTGCTTTATATCTGCTAATTTTTAAGTATACAGTTCCAATACAAAACAATAGCATATTAACTATTAGTAATTCCCATCAATTAATAAACTGTTAGTCAAATAACCAAATTAACAATCCTTTACCATGGATTAATACATCACAGTGAATACATTTTAATAAGAAAATAGCATTGACAAAGTTAAATATCCTACTAGATTGATTAAATACCCTTGATTAAATCCTACTAGATTTGTTAACTGTATCGAAGGTATGATTTTCTTCAGGAAAAAAACTAGATTCTTAATTAACTTATGAATTTGTCTCTTAACATTTTACTTTTTTCGATTAATCGTAGAGTAAGATAAATTTAGATTAGAATTTAGATTCTTCAAGTTTAAAGTATCAGTTTAATTCAATAATCATTTATTTTATTTAAGAGGATTTGCCAAACAAATGTAATGGTGCTAAAAATGGGTCGACATACATTTTTTGTTCTCCAGCAACGGCAGAAAACAGCTTTATCTCCTATATCCTCAATATCAATGGAGTCCACCACTTTGTTGGAGTCCTTTTTGATACCAGGATTCACCCACCCACATAACTGAAACGGAAAACAACATTATAGTATTATTGTGCAAAAGCAGTTGTATTTGCAACTGGATTATATTGCAACTAATGTCGTTCAATGTTCTCGAGTTTGTCGGCATATCTGTACTTTGTTAATGAGATAGTATTTGCCAATGGCGCTGACAAGAAGGTGGACATTTTTTCAGTTTAATCGCTACGAAGAAATTAGCATTGTAGTTTGCACCGAAAGTGCAGCAAAAAATAAAAGACGCTGTGCTGATTTGCATTCAGCATTGTACTTTACACCTGTGTAGTGCAATATGCAATTTTTTTCATTAATGTAATGTAATCTAACATTTTATGCATTCACTGGTTTCAGTACATGAGAAAGTATCTTATAAGTTTTATATAGACTAAAAATGATAAATAAATAACTAAATAACAAATGGTGTAAAATTACCGTGAAATTTAAGTAAAACAAAATATTAATGCAATATGTTGTATTTTGTATACGTTTATTATATAGTTGGAAAATTATTAAGATGTTGTGACAGTATTGTATGGGAGATGAAAAGGGATAAAACTTAGGGTTCAGCCTAAAATTCCTCGACGTTTTCCAGAGACAGTAATTTACCTTTTTATGAATAGACGAAGAATGAGTCTGAAATGAATGTGTCATGCATTTCTCTGATGTTAATAAATGTGCCATAATAGGTTGGAAATGTTTTCCATGTGTGAAGTGGACAGCTTGACGTTTTTCTACAATGAAATTCAATTACGAGCCAAATTTCTCGGGAGAGCCAAGTGTAATTGGATTTTTTTTAGTATTCAGGGTGTATGAATGAATTTGTATTTTAAACGCTGGTATATTTTCTGTTTTTTTTTTGTTTTTTTATGTATGCATGAAGTTTCTATCTGAGTTAAACATAAACAATATATTAATGGAATTTACATTTCCCGAAACCTGATGTTTCATTTCGGGAATTTGAATTTAATCATAAACTATGTTGAAGGCAGTATATTAAAATTGAATATTTTTTATTAAATTCATTCGTTGGAATGCATTTGATTTGAAGAAATGCACATTTTTTGGAAATCTTTCATCATTGAGTTCTATAAATACGGTAATAGTTTTAGAAATGAAAATCATAAATTTAAAAAAATTAATGCAAGTAATAAATTAAAAATTGTCTTTAAAAAATGTAAATGTTGTTTTACAAAATAACTAAATTTGTCCAAATTATCAAAATTTTAGGTTTAGTTCTAAATAAATATTACAGAAAAAAATTGACAATTACTTAACTAAAAATTAATTTGCCACAAACGGATATAAATTTAAATAAATTAACAATGAAATAAAAACAAGTGTCAATTTTCTTCTTTAAATATGCACATGAACACTAGTTTCTGAGATAATTCCTTCGAGACAAAATTTGGAATATTATTATCTCTCTTGACACAATGTACATCTGTTCTATATTTACTATCAAACATGCAAAACCAGTCGCTGTAAATACCAACAAACTCAACGCAACATTGATATAACTGCATACCGCCAGTTCTTGTTATGTAACAACACGAATTACACCGCATTATGACCTGAAATTTCTTTGAAAATACCTAAGTTAATTGCGATTAAAGGTCGTGCTTTCGAATGCTAATCTGTCAACGGATGTGTGGATGTCAATGGTTGTGCCAGATGTAAATGCAAAAAGCAAAACAAAAAATCTGTTTATGTTTGTTTGACTTCCATTTCCCAACTCCAGTCATTCAGTGGAATGACTGGTTTTTCAGTCAAAGGAAAATACAATGACTTTTGCCATTTCACTGAACATTTCCCAATTATTAAGTTACCCAAGAACATTATTTCTCTCAATGTTTTTATTGTAGAAATTGACAATGCCAACTGAAAATATCTTAATTTAAAAACATCATTTAATCGCGAATTTTAACTTCATTTTTGCATTTTCAACTTCAGTCTTTTTCATTTAAATACCAGAAAGAAAAAAGTTGTCTTCAAAATGATAAGAATTGAATATCAAGAGAGTATGAAAGGGAATAAGATTTCAGCTATTTCAGACTATAGTTTAGAACTGACGTAATTAAAGGACAGTAATGAAAATGATAATATTGCAGTCATTTCCTCTCAGATATCTCAATTTCCTAGATCAGAAAGTGAAAAACGAGATTGTTACTCCTCTTTTCTCGACATTTCACCTGAACTGAGTAAAGTCTCAGATAATGCCAACATTTCTGCAGATGAGTCTGCACAATCGACTCGTTCCGTTTTTCGTTCCGTTTTTATGTGCTTATCTGCGATAAATGGCAACAATTACCGCTGGCCTGCCGTGTGGACAGAATGCCTTGTAGGAAGTGTATCCTAAGCCCACCAGAAGCGCTGTTGGCGGTACCAGGGATATCCAATCACGCACTGCAAAATTTGAGAAAAATTAGCTGTTTCCTAACTGGAAAGTTAGGTACTACCATAACATTGCAAAATAGTATCTTACAAATTTCAATTAGATTTTACATTTTTACAATACTTATATTAAATATTAATTATAGAAAAAATTATATAATATAATACAATTATACATATTTAATATTTTCATATATATACCCTATAAATCTAATTATTTGTCCATTTCTCCAAATTTCCATTGAAACCCTAAAATCTCTTCTCCTAAATATCTACGAAGATTCTTTGAAATTACTATAATAAGTCAAAATGTAAACAAAGTTTACATTACATCCAAATATTTCGCACTGTTGGATTTTAAATTCAGACATAAAAAATATTTATAAATATCGCGCTGTTAAACCGGATTCGTCGGCGGAAAATCGGGTCGCGCGGTGACGTCCTTGCGGCTGGAATCCGCGGAAAACAGGGGGAGGGGGGAGGGGCGATTCGGCGATGCTTACGTCCGAGCCGGAACCATCCTCCGATCGAGTCCGGGATCGGCAGTCCGGCCAGGTAATTCGGCACGGACACTTTGACGAGGTGCGCGATGGGTTCCATGTTTGTTGTAGCAGTAGACAGTTGTAGTTTGCTCGGAACGGCTATCGCGCAAGTCTGCTGGCGGTTCTGGGAATAGAAGGTGATGTGCGGTCGTAACGGCTGGCGGTCACGTGGTCGGTGGAGTGTTTGCGGGAACGAAGCGGGGAGAGAGAGCGAGTGAGATGGATGGAGTAGGTTGACCAAGGATCGCGAGTTTTAGAATTCAGGAAACGAAAGTGAGCGGAAACGAGGCCTTGTAGAAACCAAATCTCTGAAAAACTGAAAAACTCGGACTGTCAAAATTGTAAGAGGTTTTCAGAATTTTTCAGAGTTTTAAAGAAAATACAATTATAAAACTCTGAAAATTTCATAATAATCCCTCAAAATCTTTGAAAATCTCTGAAAAAGTCTGACAGTCCCAATTCTGAGCGTTTTTCAGAAATTTATTTCTAGTAAGGAGTTTTCCCAGCCAACGAATTCCTTACAGTTTCCTCAAAGTCAACTGTGAGTGACTGAGGTTCCTCTGAATTTACTTAAAGGTGACTTTTAGGAGTTAATGTTCATTAAGTACAGATAGGTAGAAATAAAATCTGTGAAAAAGTCTGAAGAATGCTGTGAATGCTGCAGAAAATGTCGGAAAGTCTCCGATAAACTGAGAATTCCGACTTTAGAGGTTTTTGGAGGTTTTAACAATGGACTATTCTTCGATTTCGGAAAAGATATCGAAATTGGGACTGTCAGAGGATTTTGAGAGTTGGGAATGGTTAAAATTTTTGTTAGTGAAGTGCGCATACACATTTTTGAATTTTGTAGTTTTACGTTGTTGGTGATTTAGTTGTGTGAGTTTAGTACCATTGAACCGATGCTTTAAGAAAAATATGTTCTAACATACCATTGTCCAATATTTGCACAAATATTGTCTAATGCTCCATTTGAGTTGTATTA
>JABFPB010000278.1:0-45285 GCA_022817645.1 Ceratoteleas bidentatus
AAACTAACAAAACTAACAAAACTAACAAAACTAACAAAACTAACAAAACTAACAAAACTAACAAAACTAACAAAATTTTTTTATAACCAATACTCGAAAGTTCGCTTGAAGAAATGCATTCAATGTTGCATTGAAATAATAATTTAAAAAAGAAATTGTTGGAAAAATAGTGATTCTTTAATCAGACTCCGATTTTTAATTTTCGTCAGATTTTCCGTTCGAAGTTTGTTCCTGATTCAAAAAATTAGAGTTTCTGTTGACGAAAATGCTCACAGTCTTGTGTGAGCCTTGAAAAGTCTGTCCAAAACCAGACGATTTTTACATGGGCTGTTATTAAAATGCGCTGCTCGTCGCGCCAAGTAATGAACTCCGCAGAGCATTATCGGTCGGGAATTTTTTCACGAGGCGATAAAATTAAAAGCGTGCCGGTTTTCGCGCTCGGTTTCGAGTGACTGCATTATTAATGCGTTGCTGAAGAAATCACGGAACGGGTGGTGTATCACGCGGCCCGCGGAACATGCATCATCCGCGGCGGAAAAATCTCGTGAATAATGCATAAACAATTTTGTTTTCCCCGCAGTCGGAAGAAATGGCGCTTCGTCGCAGGCATTTCTACGGTAACGAATTCCGAAACGGCAATCAAAGTCCTACGTCCGAAATATCTCAAATTTGCGGGATCGTGCGCACCGCATGCCGAAGCCGCTGGCCTGTTCGGATGGTTATATTTGATGACAAGTCGCGCGTTTTTGCACATTGCTGGCATTGCTGCGGAAATTCCCGATGGAGACGTTCGGGTTGGTTGCTATTGATGATTGGGACGTTTGTACTGCGAATTTCGGGAACGCTGGTAGAAATCAACGAAGTGCGTTGTTGATGAGTTTTGGGAGGAAGGAAATTGGTTTTTATGGAAATTACTAACTGAAGACTGTCGGGGACAATGAGGGTGGTTCGCTTATGAAGATCCATATTTTGGGTGTCGCGTGAAAATTTGCTGATAGTAATTGAACAATGTTTACTATATATAAAATTTTCTACTGACTGCTTTCCACAACGAGAACAGCCTTTTTTCTAATATTTAATTTTTTTTACTTAATTATAGAACTTTAAGGATATCCTAATCCCATCCCTCGAGAAATTAGAAAGACTATGTAAACAATCTGGATAATGTCTTGAATGGAAACATGAAATAAATGTTCTTCTTCCCACCCATTATTCCTTTTCCACAATTATCTTCCAGAAATGCACGTATATTTTGATTTTCAGTTCTCTATCTAACTCCACCTTCTCCTATCAAACAATTCTCTAATTGTCATGCATTTCGATGACGACATTGCGGCAAATATTTTCGCAGGCGATATTTTGTACATTCCTTTTTCCAGTGCACCAACCACACACAATGTATATAGCGCAGTAACCTGGTTAGACCAAATGCAATTTTTCACTTCTTCCTTGGTTACTGCCTCTCGAACCCTCGCAGAACTCCGTAACTCCTGCGGTTTTCGTCTACGATTCCCAAAGACCAACCAACGAGGCGGTTTTAAGTCGTCCGTCCCGTGTTTCGCGTCTTGGAATTTCGATCACGAGGCTCCTTACGCTACCCTCGGACTCCGGCGAGGACGCCTTCGAGTACAGTCTGAATGCGAACGGTCGAAGTTGCCTTAATTGAAATCAAGCCTGCATTGCGCTTGCGTTCGTCACGATTGGACGGAACTCGGAGATACGCGGTAGTATGCGGATACGCCTTACGGAAATAAGCCGAATGGATGGGTATTTCGTCCTTTGGTCGTGCCTGGACTGCTGCAAATGAAAAAAAAGGGGGAAGGGAAATAGCGGGGCGAAAGGAAATATAGATAAAAGGTCGAAATAATCCGCTTGCGAATGTAATCAGCGAGCGAAAATTCCTTTCATCCGCTGTTCGCCAAACTTTGCATTTCTTTCGATCGGCCGGATTTCGCGCTCGATGACGCCGAGGTTGTTTCACCGCGGCGGCCCGAATTTGTCAAATTTTACTGTGTCCCACAAGTGGCCTTCCCTGACCCGAAACAACTCGTAAAGATTCGCATTCTTTTATATGCAGTACTTTTTCTCGTTTGATCGCTCGGTTATAAATATTGAGCGCTAGATTGCGATTCTTCTTACCCGAGTTTTTCCGAGCATCTCGGTCCGGTCGCGAAAACGAGCCGGCATTCACGATGCCTTCTAACGAGCTGTTTGATTTTCCGCGACCTTTGTGTTATTTCCCCGAGAAACGCTGTTCCCCGCGGTTGACTTGCGCAAATAAAAAAAATGTCCGCCTTCTGTGACAGCGATGTTTCCGGCGTAATTCAACCCGGGATACCTGAAAAGGCATTCCAGGTCTTTACGTTATTCGCGCAAAAATATTAAGTGCGCTTTTATCGGACTTCACATTTTCGACCGAGCATTCCATCTTTTCATGCCGTATGTGACGTCGCGCAAGCAAAGCGCACTCGGAAGTAATACGTAACGACCCGAAAATCCCCTGGAATAAATTGCCGACGAAAACAGATTAGTGATACACTTTTTTGACGAAGATCCGCCAAGTTCGCGAATGATTGTTGAGGTAATGTGAATAGTGGCAAAATTTGCTCTTAGAAATTACCTAATTTTGCAGCAAGAAACGTCCTTTTACACCAAGATTTTTGAGCAAACGAATTCCAGGTTGTTAAATGTCTTGCTGTAATAGAATGATTTGAGATTGACGATCTACCTTAACCTATTGGGATCTTTACTAGAATTAGTAAAAGTATAACCTCTTTTTTACGATACGTGATATTTTGGTAAATTTATCATGTATCGTAATAAATTAAAAAACCATACAATTATATAGTACAATTGTAAAATCTCAGTTAACTGGAACTTCGTATGATTCACGCTCACAAAAACAGAAGGCTCCTAGAATATTTTCTACACAATTCGGACGAATTTCCGGTTCCATCGAGCCAAACGTTCCCGAAGGTCGTTCGCCTCGCGAAGAAAATTGGGAAGATTTGTATCGCGACTATACCAGCTATTTATCCTCCTTCATTAGCAATTTTCCTTCCTTGATTAAATCACGGCAATCGATTCATTTTAATTCGTCATTAGACTTTAATGTGCGCTCACGTCAGCTTATTAAGTGTAATTGAATTGCAATTGAATAATTCAGTGGTAGTTGCCTTGGAATACTTGTTAATGTTTATTAATTATTATTAATTAGCGGATGAATTCGCGTTAATCAAAACGAGGAATCCCATTGAAGTCAGTCGCGTCGCTTATTGGCGGAGTTAACTCAGATCAGTCGAGTGCCTCGTCTGGGAATCCAAGACGTCGAGCGTAACCCCGGCATCGTCAAAGGAACTTTATTCCACGTGTTCCAAAAATGTCTAAATTCAAATACCCGATCCATTTCAGCGACGAAATTGCATCCTGCGACACTCCTTTTTGTTTCCGATTAAGGCGCCCCTGCAAACATATTTCATAGGATCAAATAGAAATGAACTGATAATACAAAAATTAATTCTCCGCAGGAAGGATTCTGAATTCACAATTATTTTTACTTTAGATTGTGTCCAATTCTATTCTATTCTATGCCACAGGTTTAATCCTGTTTTATTCTTTCCCATTCGAATTAGTCTGAGATTTGAAAAAGGACTTTTGGATTTTAAATTTCCAAATTCTAATTCATGCATCCAGTATACAATTCCGACTTTTTCAACCAATCCTAAACCGTTCAAATGTATACAAATCTCAGCTCGAAATTCAATTCTTTACCATTAATTTCTGTCAAGTTTATTTGCAAGGGTTTTAATTCACGGTTCTCAGTAGCCGCTTTCCATCGATCATTTACGTAAATGAATAACGCACGCCAACTTACCGGTCGCTTACTTACGCACGTCCGTAAGTCACCGCAAAATGCGCGCAATGATATTCCGTCACTGGTTGCGCCCGATAATCACTGGCATTACGCGCGATCGTTGATAATCAACGTGCCCGACGAGGAGTGCTGGCAATTTACGACGAAAAACAAGTCAAAGTGCCGACGCGCTCGGCAAAGAGTTGCGCGCCGCGCAAAACCGATACGAGCGCGTCGAGGAGGCGTGCCAAGATTACAGAAAACGCAATCGAACGTGTGCGTGAGTGTGCGAACCCCGGCTCCGGCGGTATTGCGCGGTTATTTATTGCGCCCTTCGCTTTTCTTTAGCCGGCGTGGCTCGATCCATTGTGATTGACCGCGGCAGAGCCAAACGCGAAACGCCAGGAATCAATTCCTCTGGTGGAAATCGATCACGATTAAGGCAAATTGACGTTAAGTGGATGCGAAATTTTGTCGTTGAAATGTTTTTTCTATTTTGTTAACAAATTTGGGAACTGTATGAGGATTTTAGGACGAGGTTTTTGAAGGTCTTTTTTAGGTTTTTGTAGGGTTTCAGAAGGTTTACGAGGGAAATGTAATGATGAAAGAGTAAAAAAATATAGATTGAGAAACATTTGTATGTTTTGTTATGTCAGAGATTTTGCTTCGTGAAATCGGCAGCCTATGGATCTAAAGGCTAAATCTAACGCATCTAACAAAACTAGCCTGCACCAAATGTCACACAAGTCCAAACTTGAATTATTTTTACAAATGCTCTCAGACAACAAACCCAATATTTCTCTTACCAAATCACCATCGACATTGTCAAATTTGCAAAACCGCTCGACTTTCCGAATGCGTCGCAACAAAGAGCAAACAGAAGTACCGTCGACTCCAAATGACGAAACCTCGAACAAATCGCGCTCCGCGATTGTTCCGAGAGATCGCCACGACGAATTCTTATTGACAAGCTGCGCTTTGTCACGTTTCGTTCGCCAGTGCTTTCAGCCTCGGCGATGAATATTGAACGGCGGACGCAAATTCATTTAATATCATTTCATGCGAACCGATCAAAAACATCATGTTTGCTTAACGAGCGCAGCGTACTTTCGTCGGCTGATCGATGTTCGGTAAATTTTATGCGAATATGCGGTCCCTTTGTCGCCGCGTTGTTTAAGTTTTCGCCCGTTATAGGGACTTGCCGGGCGTCGGACTGGCCGGCATAATGAACGCACGTCACGTTTGACAAGTAATCGATGCATTTTAAATCACTTCGCAAATATGCACTAAAATTCGCGCGTTTCATCATTATCCCTGTAATATTGAGCCTGACATGACGTGAAATGAGAATACGGGCGTGATTCCCGGCCGGTTAATGCGTTACAGTCGGCCGGCGCGTTTCGCGTTTTGTTCCTCCTAATTAAAAGTATTGATCCCGTAATTGGGCGGAAAGGGTGCAACGCGCTTTCGAGCACCGCTTTTCCAACTTCTCGCCCGTTTTTCGTGGGCGCGCGAAATTTCGCAAGTGCGCGCAATTCAAGTTCACCCGGGCATTTGCATGGAAATTGAATTCACGAACTTTTCAAAATATATACCCGGGACGAGCCACTAAATTGTCATATCAAGTTGAACCATTTTCTGTTTCAGGTGGGTATGCAGGCGCCGAGATAGAGGCTGAAAAAGTGCCATGTTAAGGCGCTCCGGACTGCAGATAGGTTGGCTTTCGACCCACTGCGAGTAGTATTTTATTTAAGTTAGTTCTACAGCACTTCTATAGCGTGAGCGTTGCGCGTTATTTTCTGTCACGATTTTCCGAAAAGTCGCGCGACTTTTTTGTTTTCGAACTCTAAACAAATTCAGGGCAAGTCCGAAAAGGATTTAATGGTACACTTTCCAACTCTCCGTCTACCGACTTTTCTCGGCAAAAACCATCGCGAAATAGACGTGTTGTTTCTGGCAATACGTTTGGCATAGTGGCGAAATTAATGCGCACCAAGGCGTTGTAAAATTTACAGGGAGAAAACGATTAGTATAGAAAAGGTGAATAAAAATTACTGAACTGCAAGGTGTGAGGTGCAAAAAAAATCTTCAGATATTATCAAACAATACTTGAAAAAAATGGATCTGAGATAACCATAGATTTAAAAGACTGCAATTGTATGTATCTCTTTATATGAACTGAATGTCAGAGATTATCAAATTTTACAGAATGATTCAGAACTTTTTCATAGAAGTTCTGAATCATTTTGATTCAGAACTTTTTCATAGAATTTCAGACATAAATTACAAATCTGAAATTTTCTGAAAAGTTAAAAGTTTTGGCTGAACATTTGTTTTAATTTTCACTATGTAAAGTTATCCTAATTTGTTATTTTACAGCGAAGACGGGGAAATGGCTCTCGGTGGTGCTAGTATCGCGTTAATTGAAATCCTTCCCCACCGTAACTTTTCGCCCCTAGCCGACAAATTCCCGAAACAAAGCGGACACGCGAATTACGCGAAATTATTTCGGGTTTACGATAACGCCGCGTCGGACTTTATGAAGAGGTCAGTTGATTTAAGTTACACGCATCGCAGTTCATTTGGCCCGCGTTAAGCGTAGTTTTACTGCGACCGCGGGGCGTGCAGTTTAATTAAGTATACGTGGAACGTAATTGAACGAAACGCGCTGACGTAGGACGGCGCGTGGCGTTTAATTACTTTTCATCGGTCCGAAATGCACATTCGCGACCGATATTGCGGGATAATGTTGCGCACGAAAAAACGCCGAACTCGTAATTTCACGAAGACAATTTCATTCGACCTCTGCCGACCCGTTTGCCTTTGTTTCGATCGTGTGTGTTTATTTTGTTGTTTTTTTTCGTTTACTCATCCTCGTCCCCCGAAAAGCGATACAAATCACTTTTTGACAAGTGAATCGAAACATTTTTTTGTCCGCGAAAGTTGCTTTGTGCGCGCCCGAACGTGACATTTTTCTTTGAATCGGCTTGTTTCCCTACGCTCTATTTAATATTGCACGCGATCATTTGTCGTGGGATTTCATTCGTTCCGTTTATGTATCCGCTTTTGCGCTACCAACTATATTTAGATTCCGGGTTGTGAAAGGAGATAAATAAGGGGGTTCGCGGGGGTGGGGGCGCGCGAAGACACGCGAGTCGTTGTCACTTTTTCTAACGTTATCGGCGAATTTCGCGACGTTTCACTGAAATCGAACGCCTAGCAAATTAGCAAAAGAACGCGCTGCTATCGGCTGACGTGAGTAATTAATTTCGCGTTTCAATTCGCCCGCGAGTCGGTAATCGGCAGAAAAATCACAAGCGATTCGACGGTTAATTTGCGATCATTTGTTTACGCACTCGAAACGCTTTGATGCGTTTAATCCGCCGGTGATTGGGTTGTAACCGATTTTTCGTCGCTCGGTAAAATCATGTTGCTTTTGCCGAAATTGAAAACAAACGGTACGGAAAAACTAACTCCAAATCTACACTTTCTTGTGCCCAATATCGACCGACTGGAAAAAAGTGCCTTAGGAAAGTGTAGAAATTCGCGCAGTAGAAGAGATACATTTGACGTGAATTAATAATTAAGCCCCTCACTCCAGATCTGCAATCTAAAAACCGAATGGTTGTCAATACTTCCTGGATTTGGAGTTTAATTTTACAGTCACATGGTTAATATCACCACCACTTTTTGCCGAAGCTTTCGCTCAGGGTATGTACAGTTCGAAAACGCGAAATAAAAGTCAATATTTGCTGCGCGTCGCAATAAAAACTCGTGTATTATGCATTAAAAATTATTCCGTCCAATATCGGCTTCGATATACGGAATGAATTTATCTCGAGTGAATTTCATAAAACGTGGTCATCGAAGGGTCAAACCGATACATAATACTTTGACTCGGCGCTCAAAAGTGCGGGCACGAAGAAATCTGAAATTTAATATAACGACTCGTCGCAAATAGTGCGCTGCATTTTGCAGAGTAAAACGAGCGCCCGGCAGGCTTACGCGACGGAGATCGGCGGACTAATTTTCACGCGTATACCGTGACATTCGTGCGGTCATCCGGCGCGAGAATACCACTTCCGGCGGAGAATAGCTTTCGCCGGAGACGTCGGACGATATCGAATTTTATAGCCCGAGGAGAAGAAGGAAGATACCCTGAAGACGAACGCACGAAGACGATACTTCGGCAAAAAACGCGGTTACACTCAGGACGAGCGCGGGTCTTTACGTTTTATGTAAAACTCGCGTCAAAAGCCAATATTGTATGTGCGGGTTATTCGAGCCGGAGCGAGAAACATTTGAATCGCAATATAGTATTGGTGTCGTGAAAATGTAAATTGAATTTGCAACAGAATCGAATACTCGAGTTGTAGTTTTATCGAGTAGCTATTGATCGAATTATACATTCTGCGATGCACGGTATTGGTTCCTAAACTTCTGATATACAGAAGTGACGGAGCGAGTGGCCGGGGATTCGTACGCGAAATATTTCGGCGCCGAACAGGCACACGTGCCTCGTTCGATCGTTATTTGCGGGGAGAATGTAAAAAGTGATGTAAGTTTCGGTAAATGTAGAGTGTCTGGGTTTGTGAATGTATTGTAGTTCTGAGGAAATGGCAGGAAGTACACGTCGAAAATATCCTAGGAAAATTGTGAAAAGTACGGTAAAAAGTGAAAGGCAAAATTTATTAAAGTGGAAAGTACAGGATCGACAAACACGAGACGATATAATATCATATTGAAAAAGTAGCGAACATCTTTGTTATTTACATTAAAGTGTTGGAAAGAAATGTTTACTGAACTGAAAAATTCCTCAAATATATGTTATTGATTCGTTTTAATACATGAATTTAACTGATGTGAAAGTACATCTAACACTTTTTACGATGCAGATCCTCATTCCCACATTCTAGAACAAATTTTCCAATAAAAATTAAGAAAAGGAAAAAATGATACAACTTTATTTTACTCCCCAACATACATCTCAGCAACATACACTTTCGCACGCTCCAAGATGATATTTCGGCTTCATCCTTTTCGCGAAACGAACTGCGTTTCCCTATACGGCGACAATCCCATAACGTTACGGAAATACCATCTAAATCTTTGACTTCCCGATAACTCGGCTAACCCCGAGCCTGCGAAATGCAGCGACAGGAAACCCATGGAAAAACCCTCGGCAAACCGGGATTGCCCATGAATGTTTCATCGGGTGTTTATCATGCTGCGCTGGGCCATAACTGGGGTTTCACATTCGCATCAGTTCTCAAGTTTAATCTTAATCATCCGGAACAATTTTAGCGGATGGAGCGCATTTAGGGAATGAAACAAGTCCGGCGGTGAGTAACAGCCAGGCCAGACCCGGCGGCATCGCATGATTTTAACAACCGGCGTTATTATTTCAGGTGCTATCGATTGCGCCGGATGTTTCTAGCGCCGTGAGTAATGAGCGAAAATATAAATTAAAAGGCCGACGTGAAACAGCAACTCTCGTAACAATAACCATCATCGCGAGTGCGCTATGCGTCTCGAGGGTGCGCGAAAAAGTCGCGGAAAAAACGCGAAGACGGAATGGCAGAGGGGGAAAGGGGGGGATCGCGAAGAGGAAAGTGCGTGGCCGCGCGATCACTGGAAATTAATTTATGGCTGCAAAAAGCGGCCTTCGGATGCCGGCGCGATAAGCTGTTTTATAAATCGGGCAGTTCGCCCGGCCAAATTGATTGGGGCTTTTTGTCTCCGTCGTCCATTTGCCACTCGAACAAAGAGATGCAATTAATGTTGCCAGAAACTTGGATCCGCTCTTTTTGTCCGCGAGAAGATTGTAGATCAAACACTCGATTTATCGCGGCTAACGATATTTTTTGCCCTCTTTGATCCGCTGCTCCTTTTGCCCCGTTGCTATCGATTCGACGACGAATTACTTCTTCCGCGCGTTAATTCGCGCGCACAAAGCGCAATTCTTCGTGCGGTCGCTGCACCGACCTCTCGGACGCCGAATTTCGATCGCAATCGGCACACGTAGCGCACGAGTGAGAGCTGCATTTTTGCGAGACGCTGTCGGTTTTATTGCACGAGGCTTTTTCGCATTTGAGTGGAGGAAGGAGTGATACAACCACAATTTTTTAATAATTCCGTTTTTTTCGTGCAATAACGTTTGAAAACAAAATACTTCTACATTTTATTAAATTTTTTTTCGACCGAAACCGTTTTCGTTAAATTTTGATTCATTCCATAAAAATGACTAAAAGAAAGAGATAATATATTATTCAATGAGTAACAGCAGGAGATGAACTAAATGTATTACTTCTCCTATTACGTGTGAGAGAAGTGCCTACTTTTCCTATTGAGGGAAAAGCAAATACGTATTAAAAAAGGAAAAAAGGAATGTCCATTTAGGACTTTTTTGAGATTCAATTAAAATTCTGAAATCAAATATTTTTGATGAGATATTGATCAGTATGAGATCAGAAAATGATTAAATGCTTCCCTTTTTTAGAAAGTAGTACTTCTTGAAACGAAGTGCTTTTGTATGTATAGATGATAAGAAAATGATCAGTTTTCCGATGAGGAAAGTAGACACTCACTTGTAAGGAAATGGTATGTTATTCAACGTTTTTTTATACCGGTTTTTCATTTTTTTTCTTGTATCACCCTCCTCAACTCTGCTTCATCCAACCCGCTCTAGGAGCGTGATTTCAATAATTTCACACAACATCCGCCATAACCTATTCTTCTCCTCCGTCAGATGTTGTCACGGTCGAATCGAAAGAATCGCGTTTTCGAATGATCGGGTTTGAGTGCCGGGGATCTCAGCTTGAAATGGCGCCATTTACGCGCGAGGGCTTTAGGAGGGTCTCGCGTCCTGATAAGGAACGCGCGACTTATTCAAATGAGCCGATAGATTGCGCTGCCGGGCTGCCATTTGTTTTTCCCGCGAGAACGCCCTCGGCGGATTCGCCATTCGTCGTTCTCGCTGCAAATTGTAAAGCGAAAATAATGTCGACGGCGCGCGATACGGCACAGCCTTAGGGATGTAACTCGATCGGGGCGCCACGATCCTCGGCGACGCGTCGCGAATGAAAAGTACGCGGCGGTGTGATATTTTCCGTTTAGTTTGATTCAGTGCGATGTGCCGTCGCGGTGAAAGAGGCCGATCTGCGCGACGTTTGTTTTCGTCCGGGGCGAGATTGGATCGCGGCGTAGAGGAATTAGGAAAGGATTCCGCCGGTGCGACGGGGCTACTTACGGCAGATTAGTCGAGTTAATAGTGGGCACTTGAAATGTTGCGGGATAGCTTTATTAGTACCGTAGGGCACAAAGCGGAGAGCTTGCTGGATTTTGGTGGTATAAGTCTGAATAATCGGATCGTTTACGCTTGTTTAAGGTTTCATCGAGTCGATTTTCATGGATATAACAGCGCGATAAAATATGGTACAACATAAAGTTATAAGGCGGATATTTCTGTCGGAAAAAGAGGCGTGGACAAATCTGCAAAGGATACACGAAAACAACTATTGGCGTTTTAGCTAAATTTTAGCTATCTCCCTATATAATAAAAATCTATCGCTTCCGCTGCCGCCGCCGTGCTAAATCAGGTCTATAACTGGAACTGGTCTCTATATGGTCAAACCGGAAGTTGAACCAGTCCGGAAATTGAATAGGCCAAGTGGAGTTGGTCAGTGTATGGTCAGAACGAAAGTAGAATAGGAGCAGTAGACTAGCATTATATATGGTCAGACAGGAAGTAGAATGGGTCGAGTAAAATAGGTCTAAATGTTGTCAGACCGGAATTGATTGAGTCCAGTGGATCAGGTCTATGTGTCATCAGACCGGAAGTAGAATGGGACAAGTGGAGTTGGTCAATAAATGGTCAGTCCGGAAGTTGAATAGGCCAAGTGGAATTGGTCAATGTATAGTCAGTCCGGAAGTTGAATTGGCCAAGTGGAGTTGGTCAGTGTATGGTCAGACCGAAAGTAGAATGGGTCGAGTAAAATAGGTCAGACCGAAATCGATTGAGTCCAGTGGAGCAGGTCTATGTGCGATCAGGCCGGAAGTAGAATGGAGCAAATTCGTAAATGGTCAGACCGGAAACAGAGTGGGTCAAGTGCAGCAAGCCTATATATGGTAAATCCGGAAGTAGAATGAGGAAAAGAACATGTGTACGTCTGGTCAGAGCGGAAGAAAAAATAGAACAAGTTTGGACGTAGATTGGATCAAGTGGCGTAGGTTTAACCTGAAGATATAACCAGACCGGAAGTAGAACGCGACAAATAGAGCATGATTAACGGAGCAATCCGATCTGAAGAAGAATGAGTCAAGAAGTGCGGGACTATGTATGGACTGATAATGATGATTATTGGAGAAGATAATAACAGAAATAATGAAGAATAGTGTAGACAACTTAAAAACAGGAGGCACTACAGTGTAACCTTATCCGGAGTGAACAAATGGCTATTTTTGCATAATAATTATACATCTAAACAGTTAAATATAATATAAATTTCCTGATAGATCATGCGGTCAAATGTAACATGTGGCAGTAACATCGCAAAAAGTTGTTCATAACCACCGACAGCATTGTTCGAAACCGCATCCCAGCTTCCGATATAGTGAGGCTATCAAGCTACTACAGATTTTGCTAAAACTAAAATATGTTTGCGCATTTGGGGCTACGCATCACCAACACTCAAGCATCCTCGAGTATCTCATGATAATTGCAATCTTCACAACAACTGCAAATCTCCAACAGTGCAATGCTCCCCTTGAAATAGGCCGCGGCCTAAAATAATCCCCCATTGAGCGAGTATTAAACGCCCACACACAATGAATAAGCAGCTGAACGGCGATATCGCCTATTACCCATCCCCGCGCGACCTCGTACAGTTCCGACGCAAAGAATAACAGATATGCTGATCGATATTCACGGTCCTCCAGTTATCTTAACATGTCGGTGCCGCTCTCTGGCACTTCGTCCCTTTTAGCCGTTCCGGCATCCGAAGCCGAAGATTCCCCGTGTAAATATTAAGAAAGGATTTTCAAATAGTGCCCCACACCCTCGCGCGGCCCGTCGATTTCCTTTTCCTTTTATTTCTACCGCCGCCCTGCTTCCGCGACTTCTTCTCCGCCTGCGGCTTGAGCTCCACGAATATAGATCGAACTTTCCTCTCGCACACCTACACACACACAGATCCCACACATACCCTCTCTCGTAGATTCGCGGTTTTTCTCCACTACCGCTTCACCTTTTACCGAGTTCTTTGCATTGCGGAAACCGGCCACGACGGACCCTCGTCTCAAACCCTCCTCCCCGAGCCGCCCGCCACTTTTTTTGCCGCACCTTTAATCTTGGCTCGTCGTCTTGCCCGACGGAGACACGCAACCACGAGTGCTCGTTTCGCGATTTCGCCCGGGATTGTCGGTAATTGCGCGACGCGGAATCGGGTTGTCCCATCGCAAGACAATGTATTGAACTTGCAGCAAAAAAGCGCGAACGGGGAAATTGGCGTCGTTCGATCGGATGGCGGGACATTAAAATAATCCGGCGCGGGATTTTCCGAGTGTCGAAGGATAATAATTGAGTGGTTTAATAATAATTGGGGATCAGCGGGGTCGATCGTTTCTGAGCCCGCGCGAAGGAAAATAGTTGGCAGCCGGGATTCGCGGACAATAAACGAGCGGACGATATCTCAAGGATCCGCTACTTGAGTGGCATTTCGTTGAGCTGCAAATATTTCGAGACGCAGCACTCGTGAGATGTCGCGGATGAAGCCAGGAGTGGAATTAGAAAACGAGCCGAATTTTGGATGAATCATTCCAAACGATTGGTCGGACCATTAGGATGGTGGATGGGATGGTCTTTTAATTGCGGTATTCGAGGAACCAATTTCATGAATAAACATCAATCGGGAGGATGTATAGATTGAGTCGCGGCGTTGATAAGTTCTGTCGATCGTAGACGAAGATGAAGTGTAGTTTGAGTGACTCGTTTTTAGATCAATTGCGAGCATGGGGTAATTTAGCGATTAATTAATTCACGTGGTTTAGTTTCTAAAGTGCAATGCACACGGATTTTTATTTTTATGAATTAGGTATAAAAATGTGTGTGCACAATTCCGTGTTCCTCAGGTCATTTCTGGTTATAAGTTTTCTTCTGAGAGGATTCTAATTCAAATTCATGTCAAGAACGATTTTCCTGCTCATTACTTTTAACTCGTCTTTAGTTAAATCCATTCTACAATCCATTCTACTTTCCTCCTCAATTTTCTCCCAGATTGAGGAAAATTGCGTTTGTCGAATTTACTCAAAGTATCACTTGAAAATCGGTAATAGATCGAATAACGATGAAATTTAGTTTAAGTCAATGATACTGATATCTTTTCATATCTTCATATCGTTTTATTCAGTATAAAGGACTTGATCGCAAAAAATCAATATTGATAAAATCAGTATTGTTTGAAATTATATTTCGACAACGCAGTCGGAAAAGTAATAAATCAATCGATGTCATCACTAACAAATCTGTCTCATTATTCCTGCAATTATTCATTATCGAATTAATAAATATGTAATCCATAATTCTATTTAAACACGTTTCGATATAACCTCAACTACCCCTACTATTACTCGCACATGTTCGAAAACTTACCCATATTAACAATCATTCTCTATGATAACTAATAGTATTACAGAACACCATAAATTATTTCTCTCAGTACATTTCGCAGACTTTACCGCCGCTAAAAATGGATGAACGTTCGGCGAACGATCGTCAGCAAACACGCCAACAACGTTAAACCAGCCAAATATGTTTGCATATTGCACATGTTTATAACACCGAATGATAAATATTCATTTGTGCTATACGAAGCCCGGCGTTCGGTTGCAATCCATATCGTCCATAATTCGGGCGCAACGAGGTGCCTCTATTAATTGTAAACTTGTTTAAAATACGGACTAGGGTGTGGAATGCGAACAATTAATTTCATCCGGCGTTACTATTACCGTTGCTTTTTCGCTGTAGCCGGTCGCTGATTATTATGGCAGGGCGCGCCTTGGGAACAATCGGGAGTTTGGCGCGGCACATAACGTCGTATCGGGGAATACCGTGCCATTTGAATTGAAATGTGTTTGTATAAATAAACGCATCCGTTGGTAGCGCGCAGGCAAAACAACGAAAACAATAATCATGACAATGCATGACCCGACGCTAATGGACGGATTTATCGATTCGCGACATTAAGCCAAAAATTGCACGGGTGAATTTTTTTCGCTTTTTCCGCGAGACAGTTAGCCGCTGTCGACGGTTATTTGGCGAAATGTATTGCGAATTTGGAGATCGATTAAAACCATTGAGTGACCCGCGGAAACATGTTTATTTTTGTGGATTATGTGAAAGTAAGCCAGACAGTGTATATTTTTCGTTGTTTTATGTAAATGAAATATATTTGACCGGTGGGAGGTGTTATGGAAAATTTCGCGAAGATCCATAATTTTTCGTCGTGAAAATCCGTCGAAAATCTTTCGGCGGATACCTTTTGTTTGCGCCCGTCGAAGGAAGAGGATAAATTAACAAAGAAAATCGGAGTCGAATACTGCACTGAGCTTTGATGATGTGCGCGCATTATGTGGCGGCAATTGGATCAGAATTTATTTACAAAGCCGGCGTTTTTTGCGGCCCGTGATGGATTCATGAATGAAAGAGGATCGGTCGCGAAAACACAATCCGGCGCGTGTTCAAAAGGCGCTGCGGAAAAGTCGAGCGAAAATGTTTGGATGAATAATAAACGCGCTATAACATTTACCACAGCAGCGCCGTCGGGCCGTAGCACCCCCGAATGAATTCCAATGCAATTTGCAGTCGATTTTGCTCGTTTCTTTTCCACCGACCTAATCACCATAACACGTCCCGGCTGTTATTTCTCGCTGCGCCACTGCACTTTCACGTTCCCGGACTAATTGTGACGAAACACGAAAAGTGCTCCAAAATGGCGCGCGCGTCTTAATGGCGAAGATTGAATCCCGTGGCACAACAATGACTGCAGTAACTTCCGGCAAACAGCACCGCTAATGCAGGGTTAATGTTGTTGCGGTTCTTTGAACGCGAAAGTAAACACAGCGCTCGCGAGCCGGGCTATTAAAATCTCGGATGTTAATTATGACACATAGCCGTTTTCCATCATTTTCGAACAAAGGGTCGATGATGCACGGTGTGAAAAACCCGGAATGCCCACGAGATACCTAACAGGCCAAGGCCCAAATTTTAAAACCGATGAAAGGTCCTCCAAATTGATAAAAAAAGTGGAAATTAGGTTAGGGGAAGTTAGTGTGAATCATTTCAAACTCAGCAACGTTCAAGGGGCCTTTCAAAGAAAATCCGCGAAAAATAAAAAAAATATTTTTCAAAAATATTCTTGGTTAAAACTCGAGTTTTTCCCATACGCCACCATGTTGCACTAAAATCTAAAAAATGTTTTCCCACCGAGAACTCCAGCCATAGAATTTTTAGAGTTAGAACGTCGTCTATGTTATTTTTATCCGGAATCAAAAAGCGACATTTTTCCCTTCGTGGCTTGCCTCCGTATAAATGTCAAATTTTGGAAGAACTTATTATCCCCCTTGAAACGAAATAAACGCCGATTGCTACACTTCGCTTCGTCGTCGCCCACGAGCATTGTGTCGACGCGCTTTACGGCGCGTTTCCTTTTGGCCGGATGTCGCGCGATGACGGGCAACACTGGCGGAAGTGTTTTCATTTTCATTTCACTTCGTTAGTCGACCGGCTTTTGTCCCGCGAGGTGCCGGATTGCTGCTGAATATTCGCACGCAGCGTGCAGTCGACAGCGGACTGCGACGCTAATGCGACAAATTCGCTCGCTAAAACAAACGCGCCGCGCTCATTTTCTGCTTTAACAAGTCAATTAAGGGAGGCGCGATTTTTGCGCACCCAAAAATCCGGCTCGCGGGAGCCGAAGGTATCGAGGCTAGTTCGTAATTCACTTTTACAGTTTGACGGTCCTCCGCGAAAAGTAGCATACGAAACGTTGTCGCCGAGTGACCGCAAAGAGAAAAATATCATACTGTAAAAACATGATATTTGACTTGAACTCGCGTTTTTGATTCACAATGTTTCACGTAACAATAACGTCGATGTTGAGCTATGAAATCATAGCTCTAACCTATTTTTGTACAAAGTAAAAAAATTACGGAGTTTCAGGGTACGGTGTGAGTATAAGAGTAACGGAGTGAAAATTTACAAAGCGCGAAGTCATTTCATCTACTGCGCATGCGCATTGCAGCCAAAACGACTCTGCGCGGTGTGAATTTCACTCCGTAATTTAACTCCGACTAGGTTTTGCGACCGTTAAAGAGTGGACCTGCTGGAACTCCATATTAAGTGAATATTTAACTCCCATGACAATCCATTTAACTCCGAATTTTTACTGTGCATGGATTCCTGCTGTACTTGCATGAATTATGTTGGAAAAATAGCACGAAAGACATCCATGCATTTTAAGCATGGTGCCTTATACTTTTATAGCTAGAAATTTTTCTCACTGCGGCGTTCCGTAAATGCAGATACGTGAACGCGACGCGATATGACGTATGCGAAAAGTTGGCCGCCGCCGGCGCCTTCTGACCGAGCTTCTTGGTAATTAAGACCGAAGTTGCGCTAATTTGCGCGCCGCTGCGCGCTTTACATAAAAACGACTGCATTATCGATCTTGTCGCTGATAAACGCGCAATCAAACTGCGCCCCGGCTTATTTGCCGTCCGTGCGGCGGATCCGTCGCGCTTTTATCATCGAGTTAAAATCAAGCCCCTTCACCTGGCGCACCTTCCGCGAAAAGTCTCGAGCACTCGAACGGCTCAATTTCCAGCGAGGCGTCCGCTCAGTATGCGAGCGACGACGGCGCAAGAATGATTGCGCATTCTTCCCTTTGATAACGTTAAACCGTCCGTCCTTTTTTCTGACGAAGATAAAGATAAACAGCGTCGCCCGTCAAGTGTATCAAGGCAGACGCCGTTCCGCCGTTATACTGATTAACTCCGGCACAATCCCCGCTGAATACCCGAGCAGCTACGAAAAAGGAGCCCCGGAAAATATTCGAAACGAAATCATGCCACCGCGCGAGACACGTAGAGGCGCGCCGTAATTGCGCAAGTGGCGCCCTCAATTTCGGCAAATTGCATTTATCGGGACAGACGCGTAGCGCGGGGTGAAAACAGAGCGGCGCCCGGAACAAAAGCAAAAAGAGTCCGCGGGACCTTTTGTGGCGCGAAAACATGGGCGCCGAACAACGCCGCCAATGAGAGATGACACTTTTAGTGGCGTCTCGTCCTTGTCTGCCCGTTTTTTACCGCGCTTCCTTCCTCCTCTCGCCTTTCTTACGCGCGATTCATCGGCCTCCAGGCATTGTTAAGTTCGCTGAGCACCGCGCGACCTCCCCTTTCGACGAGTCTCTGTCGGGTTCGTTATTAGCGCATAACACCTCCGATATTTTGACCAGTGGACTCCGGTTTTAGAGAAATACAGTTTGCAACGAAATTATTTTTCTACACCCAGAAAAATAATTTCGTTCTCGAATAAATATGTTTATTTGGAAAAATTTTGTTGAGCTAAATGAACATTTATTTGTAACTAATGAATCCTTATTTGTTGTAAGAAAGTATATTTATTTGCTTGAAATATATATTTATTTGCAATAAGTATACATTTATTTATCCCAAATAAATCATTTATTTGGTACCAAAAAATTATTTAGTTATGGTAAAGTGAATTTATTTGGAACTAATAAATTATTTCTCTGGGTGTAGTCGACTTGGACATGAAATAAGAATTGGGATGAAGAGGGAAAATTATAGTGCGTTTATGCTTTTTTTATTATATTTTGTGTATGCTTTTATTGTAAAATCGAAATGTAGGGTGATTGAAATTGTTGTATTCGCGTAAAATAGCCACAAAATTATATTTTAATAGTATTTGTACAGAATCCCAAGTAGAAAAAACAATTGGCCTAGTGTCGGGCCAACTTTGGCACAACATTGCACACAATTCCCGATCGTCGGGCCAAGATACATATTAAGGTGGTTCTTATTTTTATGCAGGCATCCCCGGTGACATCTCAGAAAATAAGGTTCCCAAAACGCAAACCTTTTTTGTATGAGTTAACCCGTGCCACCCAGCAGTTGGAGTTTCAATGGGATTTAACATGGATTTTGTACACTTTTAGGCATTTAGAGGTACAGAATCTTGTAGATGCTTTTTTTCTTAACTTAACTTAGATACACCTACAGATTTTGAGTCAGGGAACTCGATGAAGTAGTCAAACGTAAGTCAATGTTTGCCGACCAGAGTTAAAAAGGAATTTTCATCTACATCATATTCACTTACATATACATAACTTATATCATATTCAGTGATATATACATAATAAGTATCCGCCTTAAAAGTAACTTATACATAATTAACGTCTGAAATACAGTCTTACATAAAATGTGATATAAATTATGTGTGCACAAGTGAATATGATATAAGTTGATGTGTATATAAGTGAATATATTATAAGTGAAAATTCCTCTTTAGTTCTGCACAGTTTGCCCGGCCGAAATTAACGAATTACCTATTTAGGGATTTCACGTTATACCCGCGTTTCGTTTCGATATTGGATAGATATGTTGGCCCGCAGACGACAGCATTTTTTTCTATATGGGATGTTGATATCTGCTTAGATTGTATTATATAATATTAGAAAAAGAATTTAATTGGCTGAATAAAATGAAAAGTATTTAATTAACAGGTATCATGTATTCACAACATGTAAAAAAAAGTTAGTAAATCTACAGAAATAGATACTGTTCAGAAATGTACAGAAATGGATAAATACCGAAGTCAAAATGTAAAGAAGTGTTTCATATTTTAAGCAATCTTGGCAAGCTTGAGCAATGTTTGCAATTATTAGCAAACAATTGCAAACATTGCAATAACAAATGTCTTATTTTAAAACACTTCCGTCTCAATTTTTAAAACGTTAGGAGTGTTTTCCATTATAGAAAGATAGGTTAAATTTTAAAACACTTGAAAACGTTTTAAAAAGGGGACACAATTATTTTAAAATACGACATCTGTTTTTACAGTGTAAAAAATGATCAATAAAATTGTCGAATAGAAAATGACGCTATAGAATAATGCAGAGCCTTTTCTTTCTATTAAAAAACACATGAGTATACACGTGAAGAATAAAATATTAATTAGTGTACTCATAAGATAGAACACACCTTATTTATATAATTTGTTTATAATTGTAGGGTTTAAGAAAAAGAATAGTCATTGCAGTTACAGGTTTAAAGCAGTTGTTTTCGGAGCGATGTAATTCTGAAATCAAATACATCAAAATAACTTAATACAACGCAATCTGAGACTCGTTTCAACACGACTTGCTCCACAATTTGAAATTGAAGATAAACTTTAATTCTCAGAAGTACATTTCAGTTATCTCAAACTTTAGTTTAGCATAACGAAATTTTAGTTCTCGCAACTAAATTATTCAGTAAAATTTAACTAACCCAATTTTTTACTTCAATTAACTAAAATTGACTTATTCGAATAAAAAATTTAGTTTACGACTACCTGAATAATACCAAACGGTAGCTAGGCTGTTTCGAGACTGTTGTCATATTACAGCCAGACTCATTTCAGTCTGGCAACAGTCTGTCTATATTTGCGAAGCATGACCGTGTTCTAGGTAGATAACTTGGCATCTACATTTACTTTTCTACGCGGAATAAATATAGTTTAGTTTTCTTATTACGATATGGTGACAGAGAGAAATCACCATATCGTAATATCGTGAAAATTCCTGTACTGTTCATGTTGATAATACTGAAATCATTGGTGTCGCAGCATTATTTCATGTTTTTTATGAAAAATATGTTGTTTGACAATTTTCTTGTAAAAACGACATGAAAAAAATGTTCGCACACTAGGTGCAAAAATTTCATGTTCTAACGCCTGGAATGTTAACTCAACATGAGATTTTTCTCGGTGCACCTATATAATAGCAACTAAACAAATTCACTCTCCATAACTATTTCGTTTTCTCAGTGTGCAGTTATAACATTTCCAAACCCGAAACTCCTCGTTCCAAAATCGAGGCTGCACGAATTTCGTAACGCGAAATTCGGGAAGCATTCAAAAATGCTCCTCCTGCAATATCAAATGTTGGAGAGGCAACCGAGACGCCGGTTGCCGCTCAAGCAAACCACCTAGTATCGTGCACGAAATATTTATGCCGGCGTTTCACACAGGGAAATAATTTGATAATATTGCGCGGCGTGCCGTCAAACGCGGCCGACTGTCACATTACACCGAGGATCTACTTATGGCGCGAGCACGCTTTGGCGCACGCGGATTACTTTATGCCAATAAAGCTCGTTCGCCTAAACACCGAAATCATTAACATCGGCGCACTATCAGCCATTGTTGCCCCAGCATCTTTGAAGTAGCGCGGCAGCCGAAGTATCAAAGATTGATTCTGCGCGTTTGATCGCGGCATCCATGTAAACACCGCGAATATTCCCTTTTACGTCGACTACGTCCCGCGTCTCGATCAACTTTCCACCAACGACACGGACATATTTAATGAGGCGATCAGTTCCCCTGAAATGATATTAATGGCGCTCGATACGACCGCCGTACTTCGCTCGTCGTTACTGACAAATAAAAGACAACTTCCGGCGTCAGATTATTTTTTATATTCCCCGCAAGAGTTCGATGTCGCGTTTGAATAACTGTTTTTTTTTTTCATTTTCATTTCATGTCTACCGCGCCCTCTTCCGTTCCCGATTGGTCCGTGTTTTTTCGGCAATGACGACCGGTGTTCGATTGAATTTGCGCCGGTACGAAAACGGATGAGCAAACAAACAGATTAGACGTGCGGGGATAGCGTTTGGATGTCGTTTAAGGGCACTCGATTCGGAAAAACAGTGTCGCTGCGCGCAATAATGGTAAAAAGATTGCAATTACGATGGGCCGCGCGCTTGATAATCGTCAATAAAAGTTTTCCCAGCCCGTCCCACCGTATTGTTCGGGCGGTGAATATGCGCGACGGAAATGAAACGCCGCGGCGGAAGTGCGCATGTAAATGCAACGCTTTCCGGAAGAATGAGCCGATCTCTCGACGGACCCGCAGTTCAACATCGAGAAAACGATATTGAACTATGTAGATCGTATAAATTTGACGCCATTTATGGACTAAAACAAGTGTATCAGTAAAGTAATAATGTCATTGGTGAAAGGGAATATGAAATTGTCATTCATAAAATATTTTTTTTTTTTGGCCGATATCGTACACGGAGAAAAAAGTTGTCTTACTTATTACTATATTATATAGCACTCCAAGCACTCCAAAGAGGAAGCTCTTTTAGTATTTGGTACATCTATTTTTCATAATTTTCTCCTATTATTTTCAGTTCAAATTACTATATTTTTATAGTAAACGAAAAATTTATTTCTTAAAAAAATATTTTCCACACAGAGTTTCGAACTCGCGACCTTACGTTTTACAGCCGGGGATTTTCCTCTCCACTTAAAATTTTACGTTTTCGGCAACATTATTTATACAGTTCTCCTTATAATATACTTTCTCCATTAAAGGTTCATGAAACCTCGAACAACCATCATCTCGCGACAAACCCTCGATTATTTCACAAAATTGTGCACCGACCGTCTTTTCTTTACAGCCCCCTGATAAACCGTTCCTCAAAACCGAGCAACCCTCAATCGCCGTCACTTCATTACCGCCCTCTAATGACTTCCATTTCTCCGTTTCCATTGCGGCGTCATTAGCTCGTAAATTTTCATTACAAGCCGTTCGCGGAACGTCCGCCGTTGATTTTCGTTTCATCACTCGCGCGATATCCGTTCCATTCGATTATCCCCGTCGGCCCTTTTCCGTCCGCCATTAATCACGCCGCTAATCCCATCAACCACTTATTAACGCGCACTTTTATCGTCCGAATGCACACGCGCGAAATCCCGAAGCGTTTTTTGCCGCGCGCGATTCAGTCGCCGTGCCGAAAAAAGCCCGCATTAATCGTCGCGCCGGCGATAGCGCGACTTTATCGGCATGACGCGCGTCGGCCGGGTGACGCGCGTCGACTTTCGGCCCTTTTTGCGCCACTTCGACGTGTATTAATCTCCCGGGAGATAGCCGCTGACCATCTATCGTTGCGCCGGGGTGTGTCTGACGCGCGCGAAATCAATGGCGGAGGCAGCACCGCGGCCACTTATCGGGCACCGACTTTTGAACAAGTGTAGATAAGAATAGTCAATTGGAAAATTGTCCTCGTCACGGCTTTATCTGTACAAATTGTTTTGTCGGGCGCCGCGAGCTTGACGAAATTCGAACGGCGGAGATGTGCTAGAAACGATGGACACATCGGTGCAGGTGAGAAAATGGCATTTTTCAGACGGTAATCATGTAGGGAAATAGGAAGAAATTGAATTAAGCGATTCTGTGGCGCGAATTAAAATCGTTGGCTTATGGCGCCCAACGTAGGTCAATTTGTAAATCTGTATATACTTTTTAAAATAAATTTGCGAATAAATTTACTTTCCGTGTAAGTAACCCACATAAAGTACCTACGACTGAAATATACGTTGACATTTGTAAGAATATTTCATTCTGAGCTCTAAGGTTATTATTTGAGTAATTTCTATTATGAGAATCTTTACTTTTGAACGATATGAAATTAAAAATGCACAAATTTCATCTTCGAGAAAATTCTTCGAAGAATCCACTTATTAAAAGAACGCTCTTTATAAGATAACCACGAAATTTGAAAAGCTCTCGATTAAATTCTGTCGAGCATTTTTCAGTAATCAAACTGTACTTGCAGTTTTCAGTCCAGCATTTATTACCGCTTATTCGGTTCGAATCATCATTGATTTCGAGCTGTTTATGCATCGTTGGCCCGCGTTTGTCGGCGATCGCTTTCCATTTATCATTTCGAATTGTCCGACCCCAGCGTGCTCTTCGCTGTCCCTAAACGATTTTCGCAAAAAAACGTCAAAACAGTCGCTCTTACACGGAAAATTCGTTTGCCCTGGGGTTTCTTAACGGCGATATTTGTCAGAACGAGAAAAAGGGCGAATTTCGTCCCGGTAAAAAGCTCGCGGTATAATGCCGTCACAAACAAACGTCGTTTTATTAATCAATTCCAATGCAAGTTTTATCGCGCAATGACACGGTGAAAAGAACAATAACGCAAAAAGCTGGTATCGAAACAACGAGCGATGTGTTTTTCGGCCGTGAAAACAGTGATCGCCCGGGCGTTTTAAACAGCGGATTTGAATTCGAATCGCGTAGCATTGGACGTGAAGGATTTTTCGTCCGCCGATGACACTTATATAATTTACGATCCGGTGAATGACGCGCGAAAAAGTTGCGATCCCGAAATGCAAGGAGTATCGACGTTTCGGACTGTTCGATTCTGCAAACCGTGATTTTTCTTTTCATCGTTTCCCTAACCCAAACGGTTTTGAATGTGATCCGTCATAATTAAGTATTTGAAAATTGCAAATCTTTTCCGAAATATCTTGTCATTTTAGTCCAGATTACTTCTAGACAGTTCTGACACATGATCATTTTTGCACTGCAAAAACAAGTGTTTTCAAAGCGTTCCCTGAAGGACAATTTAAGTGTACTCCATATGGTGTATAACACCATATTGAAACACTTTAAGTTTTCTCCATTAATATTAACATTGGAACACTTTAAATCCCATCGTTATGAACATATTAGAAACTAATTCTCATTGTCACCTGCCAAATTCTGCTATTTTTTGTGTGCAATTCCACCTCACGGCTCGTGCAAAGCTACAAAATCCAGTCCCAAAAAGTCGGACCGGCCACCGACAAGAGTGACAATTTTCTTGTTCGGACTTTCGCCTTTGACAGAGCATGTGGCGGGCGTAGCTGCGCTTATCCGGGCGCATACCTAGCCACCCATACAGTACACCATATACGCGGGCGAACACCGGAGAAGCGCAGCGGCGCAAATAAAACGAGCCGGTGGTCAACTGTACATCATCCGAGGGGTTAGTTTTCCCTCGGGCGTCGTTATTCACGAGCATCCCGAATGCACGAGACGACGACGCGGACGACGCCGAGGGTTGTTGCATGCGGCCGAGCCGTGTCTCGGCCTCGAAAAGTATCTTCTATTATTTATCCGGCGCTCAAGAGCTTTGCGAGAAACTCGCTGTTCCCTGATAATAATCCCCGATTCGTCTTTCATCCGATTTCCTGGGAAAAGGATTGCCGAAGCGACGCATCCGCCAAATCGAATGTAATAAGTTTCGCTGCGTTTGCCGAGACAAAGCCCCGACGGTTAAAAGGAGATTGCGAATGATAACTTCCTTGTGAAAAGTTATCGGACGAAGTGCCACACCCCATTATTGGCCGCGACCCCGCTGCGATTGTTTGCTTAAGTGCAGCTTGCAAGCTGCCAGTGCTTTTAAGGGTTTATTGTTTCGGAATCGGCGTTTCGCGAATCAGTTTTAATCGGCGATACACTGGAGGATAAGTGCATCTCGGTAGCGAATGCTTTTTATGCGCTTCAGTACAAAAAAAATTTGGATGCGACCTGTTGCCAGATTGTATCCAGATTGTATCCAGACTGCATCCAGACTATATCCAGATTCTTAGTAGTATGGATGTTGTTTAGGTCAGGACATAGGCCAGACTTTATCCAGACTGTATCCAGATTCTTTTCAGTCTGGATAAAATCTTGCATCGGTCAGGATATAGTCTGGCATACGTCCTGACCCAGACTACATCCAGACTAAAAAGAATCTGGATGTATTCTGGATGCAGTCTGGATATAGTTTGGATATAATCTGGCAGTTAGATTCTATCCAGACCGAATCCAGATTAATTGTTTTTCACCAGAAAATTGGAAACAGGAATATGATTTTTTCCGACAGACGTGTCGAAAGCATGGTTTCATGGCTTCACCTGAAAAACCTACACGGAGAGAAAAGTTTTCTTAATTATTACTTTATTTTATAACATTCCAAGGACGAAGCTTCCTCTCTTAATATTTGGTACACGTATTTCTCATAATTATCTCGTATTATTTTCAGTTCAAATTACTGTATTTTTATAGCAAACAAAAATTCTATTTCTTAAAAAAACATTTTCCGCACAAAGTCTCGAACCCGCGATCTTGAGGTTTAAAGCCGGGTACTCTTCACTTATCCGAAGCATTCGATCTTTCTTTTGTTTGAATCAGTGATGTACTATAAAATATAGCACTTTTTGATCCAATTTTCACTCCGTGTATTTCCTGCGGTTCGTTGTGACACCGATTATCGTTATTGCGAGCAAACGAGCTTCTTTACCGGTGACAAAGCTGCGGATCATTCGGGCAACCAGCTCTTCGATGATAATGCTATGCTAATGACGTTCCTTGGTTAATAACGGCGCCGTTAAGTTAATTATTTTCAGCACGGAAGGTGACAGGATATTGAGACGGCGCTGTGCCAACCGGAAAATCGGCGCTGCAAATCGTTACTTAACGATTAAATTTTGCGTCGCCGTGTCCTCGATTTACTCCCGGCGAATTTACAATTATGCACGCGACGCTGATTTACTCGGTTAATTAACGCTTACGACAATGCCGCGCGTTAAACGGAGTTACAGCCCGAACTATCTACTCCATCTCGATCGCACGGTTTATTGCGCGTCCTTATCCCCCCTCGTCGCTAAAGTTTTTTTTCGCACGCTTTTTTCGTTGGACGCTGATTAATATCGCAACGAACACCGGAGCCTGCGAGTGAAAAAATAAAAGTCGGTCCTTCCGGGAGATTAAAAGGAGATAATTCGAGAACCTTAATTTACGTAACCTTACTTTTTGACTGTTTTTTACATTGCTGAGTTAACATTTGTGAATTATGCTGTGTTTTTGATAAAAAGTGTAGATTATGCTGTAAAAAAGGAACGTTTACTTTGCCGTAATAAAAGACAATGAGCATTAACACCAGTTCTCGTATGAATCTTAATTTGTTTTAGTGAAAATGCAGCATTTGAGTTGAGGGGATAGACGTGTGTTTTTTGGATTTGGTGTAATTTATGCTTTTTATGTATTAAATATGGAGACGTTTAGCTCGTGACACTATTACTAATTTTGTATATATCGTTTGTATATATCTAATATTTTGTATATATCGTTGAAACAACTATTCCTTTCGTTGAAACAACTATTTTTTCAATTTTGGTAAGTCACTCGTGTTTTACAAACAACTGTTGTTTATCTTTAAATTACAATATTACCGACAGAAAATGATTTACAAAAAGTGCACCAATCAAATTACATGATTTATATAAAAATACTTCGGTCTTTATTTTATTCACATGAAAATTCCCTTGAAACAATTTCGCCAGAATATTTCGCATCAGACATTATTTATTCAAAGTATCAACTAATTTCAATATGCGCATATTTAACAACTTTTCATGAAAGAGTCTGTATTGCTTTACGTAATACAGTTAAAACAGTTTAAAAATTGACTCAAAATACTCACCTGTATACTTCGACAGGAAAATTGTCCAGATTTAACCCAAAGAATTTTTAAATTCCAACCCTTAAAAAATGATGTGCAATATTATAAACTAAAATTCTACGACAAAACAGAATGTCAATATTTTCTTCAAAACATATGAAAAACATCAGAGTTTCATTTTTCCACTTATATTGTTACTCTAAATAAAAATTGCTTCAACATACTTATCTTTTTTTCGTCACTGTTCCACGTTAACATCTGAATTTCGAAAAAATTTCGAAATTCCCCATAATTTTGCATCTATTTCTCAAAATGTCGAAATATCACGACGATTTGTTCCGGTGTAAGAATGTTGCATTTACGCGTCGGTATCCGTTTGATTGATACATCGGAACGCGTGTCGGCCACGTGACGCCGAATTCGTTGACTTGTGTTCCAGTTGCCGTGCTGCTAAAATGCGAGACTCGATCTCCTTTCGACTCAAGTCTGCTCATCGGTTGATCTCTGTCCCCCGTTCCCGCAGGTGGATAAATGCGAAGCGCAAAATGCGTCACGGTCAGCGAGCGCCGCAGACCGCACCGTGTGCGGTTATGGCACTGGATCACCGACGCCGGATGGCTACAAGTGATATATACACGGAGTACTCATGAATACACGTTTTGACGAGGGTTATACGCTGAAATATTGAGTTCACGGTCTCTCGTGTGTAAGGCACCGTTAAGATACCGTTTAGGGATCTTCATCATTGTGTAGATATTTACTATTAGGACATTAAACCGTATGAATGGGCGAGCGAATGACATGGACGGGAGAGTTTTAATCGACCGCGAAATCTCGAAAACTGACAAAATGTACAGGGAATATAAACCGAGCAGGAACTAAATTCCCTTAGTAGTTGAAGTAGATAAGAAGAGTAAATTTTAAGAGCAAATTCATAATTCGAACTGAACAGCTAGTTGATTCAGTTTAACTAAACAGGAGCTAACTAAGTTTGTATTTTCCAAAATTATGCCAAATAAAGTGAATAATTCAACCGATAGTATGTGTTAATATTTTAGTCGAATTAAGTACATTTAGTTTTGTGGGCTACGATTATGGCCAGTAACGAAAGTTCGGTCAACGAACTGAACTACTAACTTGCTGGTCTGTTATTGAATAATTCATTGAAACCAAGTAAATGTGAGTTACTAAAACTGAGTTTTTTTACAAGTCCACAGACGAACAGTGGTTTAATTCCGATAGTTCCGAAATGAGCTGCTTACGTTATCACGCCAGTCTGATTTCGCGTAACGCCGATGACGCGCAGTTGATCAGATCCGAACAGCCGTGCAAATAGCTCAGTCTGTTTTTCCGACTTTCGCAACAACGTGCGCGGCGTTTCGCCGTTCCGCCTTGCGAGCGACTATTTAACTTTCTCCGAGAGACGGTCAGTGAATTCAGTTGCACTTTTTCGTGTTTCGACGGGATCCTATCTATCACCGGGTAAATCACCGAAACTCGGGAGAAAGCGCGACACAGTCGCAGCGACACACGCCGGGTCTGAAAAGCTTTTCAAATTAAACTTTTTCAGATTGAACACGATACAGCACAATGCAAAGCTAGTTAGAAAAACGGGCAGGTGCCTTTTAGGCAGATACAATGTAACACTATATTCGCGAGAGGCACTTTTTGCCGGCGAAAAAAATGACTGGTACGACTTTTGTCAACAAAACTGGGTTTAATTGACCCGGGCATTCGCAACGGATGAAACCGACGTCCCGTCGTGAAATTGTCGGCGGCGACGTTCGAGTTACACAGATCAACTGGCATGTTTATTTCTGTATTTCTGTATTGGTCGAAAAAAGCGTCCCGCGAAAGGATTCCTTTTCGAATTCGTTTATGCGATCTTTCTGAACATCCCTAGTAGAAAATGTAATGTGGCATGCCACATCAGATGTGTGGGCCTTATCAGGAATTGATGTGGCAAACATGAGCAAAAACCATACGAGGCCCTTATGAGGTATTCCAATGAGACATTGAGACGAATGTAAACGTAAGGTTTGAATCGGTGTGGCACTGATGAGACGTGCCCCTTCAGTGGCTTGCCCCATTAGGACCTCATCAGGAAATCTTATCAGGCCCTAACCAGGTAATTTTGTTGTGGTTTTGATATAGCAGCCTAATCATGGCCTTATCAGGTTATGGTTAGGATGCCACATCATTGGATGAGGCTAACATGATCAGGGCCTTATCAGGTTATGTTAAGGCAAGCCACATCATAACCTGATAGTATGGTATTCATATCACATTGACAAGTCAGACAGACTACAAACTGAGCATCGGCGGTTCAGTTCTCGTCGATGTCATTATATTTTTTTCGGCACAACATGAGTCTGATGAGGATTCCTCATCATGCTCACATTAATTCCAACCGTTACATCGGTAGTCAGGGCCTGATATGGATACCTGATGAGTTCCTGATCAGGTAATGTGGCATCCTGATCAGGCCCTGATCTCTGCATAATCACAATTTTTACTAGGGATCGCCCAAAAAATTAACTAATTAATTGCGCGCTCGTGCATGAACGAAACGACGCACTTTCGGCGTGCATAATTAAAAAGGAAGCCAACATTACGTGGCGTCTGGCTGCCGTCCCACCGAGACATTGAGTGGCACTCTAATAATCTTGCTCGATGACCTCATAAAGCAAACACCGGTGTATATCGTGGCCGGTTTTGTCATATACGCCGCGCATTTACAGGCATTCTCGTAAAGCGTGTAAACCCCCTTTGCATTCGCGCTGGCGTCTGAAGTGCGCGTACCTGAGATTAGGGATGTAATAGAGTCGGCCCGAGTCTAGGACCCGACTTCATCTGGAGAGTGAGATCGCATTGTTCATCGCGTGGATCAGCCAGCCCTTGCCACTCGAAAAGACTGCGGTTAAAAGCCCGGCCGGGGAGTGCATGTTTCATATATCTTTCACGCCTTCAGCGCGTCTCGCGCGGACTCGCCAAATAATAATCATAATCCATTCCAACAGATGGCGCTTTCAGTAGTACGACCGTTGTTTCGGAGAGACGTGGCGGAACGCTGGACGGTGTGTTGGGTGGCTCCGTTTTGGAGGGCAACTTTTAAGTGATAGTGTTGGGGTTTAGTCAGACGGGACTTCGTGTTAAAAAATGACGGGGATATGTGGTGTTTATGAGCGAATTTATGGTTTTAGGGGATTTTAAGAGATGGAATGAGATATTAAAGCAAATTCGAGAGATAGAATTCGACATTGAATATTGTGATAATTTTTAATTGAAAAGTAGTAATAAGTTTGAATATCTAAATAAACTGCTAACATGTGCTTCTGTGTATTTGATCTAGATTTCGATTGTAATTCATGCAGATTGTGTATTTAATGAAAATTAATTTGATAACGTTTCGAATTGTTAAATGTAATCTCTAGCGGCATTTTCAGGATATATGTTTACGGGTTCCACTGTTAATGTAATATCCACGTAGTACGTGCTGGAATTAAGTTTTCTTAGTAAACCGATGTAAGTAGTATAAATCAAATTATGGTCAGACATTGTGGACAAAGTGAGTTTGCATTGTAAATTGTTTCAGGATTTGTAAGTAGTGCAAACCATGATTCGATCATCCGGACGGGAATAAAATAAAAACTCTTTGGAATGCCCACGGTATTATTGTATTCATTTTATTACATACAATATTCGTGAAATAAACCATTTGTGCAAGCATTCGTGATATTAACGCAAACTCCAGCTGACACTCCGTAAATTTACATCCCCGGCGAAATATGACGGAATCATGCGAAGACAGTTATATTGTTAATTAATATTTATATTATTTAACGTGACAAAATCACGAACGAAATTTAATTATTGACCCCTATACACATGTTGGCCGTAATTAAGCCCTTGGTAATGTAATAACGGTCGCACATTGCCACGAGGTATAATTATTTCTTCATTAATAAAGCTGAATTTTCCATTTATTATGAGCTGTGTGAATTACATTCGGGTACTGCGTTTGATATTAAATTAGAATTGGAGTCAGTTGGACAGGCACGCTCGTCATCGCTTCGTTTCATGGCAATCGATTTTTTTCAATCATCATTTTAATTGCCGCGAATTAACTTTCGGTCCAAGTGACGGCAGAAGGCGTTCGTCCATGAGCACCTTGCTCTGCCGCGTCACATTCGGCTCAAGCTCTGTCCAACAGAGTTTTTCATTTGCATACTTTATTTTATGAAGTGATTTAATGGTAATTGAAGTTTGGTCGGTTATCGTGTGTATTACTCAGTAATTCTATTACCGATGAAAGCGCGTTCATTTATTATGCCAATTCTGATTGAAGACAGTTTTTTGCCGGTTCGACGCGGGGTCATTCATTATGAATTAGCAAAGTGTTAGATTACATATTCAGCAGTAATTGATTAAAATTTCGAAATTAACCCGAGGTTTCTCTTTTTTCCAGGTGCAGTAATAAGACTGATCGACGAAATATGTAACAGTAAGTAATTACCCTTTTGCAAGTCATTTGTACAAAGAACATGCCTAGGTAGAAATGAATCATTTATGGCTCATATTTTACCCACATGGTAAAAGTACTCATTTTAACTGGACAACGCTTATATTAATTTTTTACACGAACAAAAAGAGATTTCAAAATATTATAAATTAAAGCATCCCACTTAAATGAAAACGCCGAACAAGAAGAAAATTAAATTATTAAAGAAAACCCTAACCTCGCAGTTATAACAGGTCACTCGAACGCGCTATGTGCTGGAATCCAAACGATTCAATAATAAATATAGAAAGTCGTTATGAAACCCTGACGCGTAACGTACTTGCTTTGCATTCTTAACAGGAATATCTTTCTTCGCACGGCACAAAATGACGATTTCGCGGTGATTAACGCACGTTTGTTCGAGTGCTCGCGTCTCATCAAAAAACGATTCGGAACGCTTGACCGCGACTTTGCAGAATCACGTGGACAATGGCAAGGGTTGCGCCATTCCACGTTTCTCATTTCGGATGTTTTGCGATGCTATAAAGCTGCCCTCGTACGAGCTACTGGCTGAAATTTCCAACATGCCCGTAAAACCGTAACTCATTCGGTGAGGAATTCGGTTGGTCATTACTGGCCAACAGCGCGCCGAATCTATGACCGCGAAATACACGTTTGCAATCGTTTTCAAGTATTTTCGGTTGGTCAAATATTTTTGCGGTTCTCAAATTCGCGTCGCGATTTTCTCTCGCGTGAAAAACGTCACGTCGACTTTGTCGGTGAAACGTTGTTGCGCGGGAAAATGTAATCGGCGGATTATTTCACGAAATTTCCGGAACGCGTAAACGGGTTTGCGAAATGAAATTCGTCGAAATTGATTGAGCGAATTTGTTGTTTGGCGACGACAAACGCCTAATATTCTTACGAACGAAAGCGCGGTGAAAAAGGTTAATTAAAAGTTGAAAAACCGCGGTCTCGCAAGTGCGCCTCTCTTATGCAGGGAAAAATTACGATTACCTGCGGTCAAACGGTTGTCGCAGACTTTAACAACTTGTTCGCGTAGTTTTTTTCCTGGGAGTTTGCATTTCTTTTGAATTGCCCGTTTTTGTTGTTCACTCGAGACTGGGCGCGCGGGTCTCATTTTGACTGAACATACTTGTTCCGTACAAGTGATTACAGCGTCGTTAAAAACTTAACGTGAAAAAGCCCTGGTTAAACCGGTAAAAATAATCGGTCACAGTTTTACATCACACGAAGCATATACATTCACGACAACAATTTTTAAATTATTTAGTCATTGATGTGGATAGATCGAAAAGCTCTTTTTCTGAAACGTAGATTGGAAACGCTTTTTGTCAGTTTTACCTTGCAAAGACTTTTTTCGTATTACTGGCCATAAATGGGTTAAGCAAACGCTCCGCAGTCGGAATAATTTTAAGTCAATTTTTCGTTCAAACAATCCTTTAAACTGTAATTTTTCGAGCAGGAGTTTGCGCGGCGCAATAACATTTCGTGCTGTCAATTTTGTGCGTTTTACAATAAAACGGAGCGACGAAAAAATAACGTAATCGCTGAGAAAACGTTGTAAATCATGACGCTTCAATTTGTCTAATATCGTAACGGAATATAAATCCGACGCGCAATCACGACAAATCACTAACAATTTTTAATTCACGCCATGGCATTGGGACAGGGAAATTGGCGGAGCCCAGTTTATATCTGCACCTTTGACCTTTCCCCTTTTTCCAATGGCACAGTGCTGACGTCATAGATGGTTATTTAACGTTCTTAGTCCAAAAATAATCGCGTTCGCGAGTGTTTTTCTTACTGTCGCTGTAAAATAGGTAGAATACTTTTTCAGGATTTCTTTGCGACAACCCTCCCCCTTCAACCTCGTTTTTTATGCAGTTTTCGAGTGCACTGAGGAAAATATTCCTTTTGGATAAAAAGCGTTATATCTACAGGACTAAAATCGTTAAAAAATGGTATAAAGATAAAAGGATATTTTTTGGGTAAGAATTGATTTGAATCGAAAATAATATTTTTCTCAGTGTCGATATTTAAATTAATACAAAATTACTTCTTTCCACTTTATCTATTCATTCAATTTCTTCTTCTATTTTTGTGAAGTATCTGTTTTCATCCGCGGGCGGAAAAGCGATGTTTTCATCGCGTTGAAGGATATGCCACTTCTCCTGCCTGATGAAAAAAAACGCAAACGATCCGCACTCGTGGGACACTGTGCACGTCGTCGGATAAAAAATTCCTTTGACCGTATCGACGCACACCTTTGTGCTCGCGCTCGCATTGATGGTTAATGTCTGATGAGATGGAACTAGCGCTCGAGGCGCTAAATGTTTCGCGACAACATTGAAAACTCCGGACAAGTCGCAGCATTTCTCCTTAACAGAGCCGTCGCGCGAAATCGATTAATACAGCGACTGCAATCTTTTAAACAATAACATTTTGCAATCTCGTGCAAAATGTGAAATGGCTCGTTTGAATGGCGCAATTGAAAGTTCGGAGCAATGCACTTTTTCTTGGAAACTCGCAAGCTGCGGCGTAAAAATGGAACGGAATTGTGAAACGGAATTTTTTGTTTAAAATTGCGGAGTAATGCGTACAATTACTTCTGCTGACATAGTGACATACTTTTATTATGTTTTAGGCGATTTGTGGTTATAGGAAGTTGGAAACTGTATTGATCGAATACTTTTGGAATACACAATGTTTTCGATGAAAAAGATGAATTTACAATGAAAAATGAGGATCGCCGAGTTTCGGGTTGTTTTTGGCCCCTCTTGGAGGACCTTGTGGAAATTCGACGCATGCGCATGACATTCTTCCGAACCGCTTATAATGGCAGTGGTAATAACTTGCGCGTGAATATTTTTGACAATATCAAGAATCTCGCATATTTTACGAACTGGATTAAAAGCCTTATAAAGCTTTTAGGCAGATTGAAATATGCAAATATGGCGTTTCCAGGTACTGATTGACGGTTCTCGACATTGAAACGAGAAATGCGAGGTCGGCGATGGTTTAGGTAGTTATAGATTATTATTTGTTCGGCCGGTTAAAAACTGCTATAAACTAATATTTTAACAAGTTTCAGGAGTTAAATCTGACGTTGAATCAATTCATTATTTTTGTTGATAATTATTATCTCGGATGGATGCTTATTTTGATTTTAAGGTTAATAAGGAATTTATTTAATGCCACGAAAATAGGAAATACACACAATACTGCTGAATTTAGTCAGCAGTAATCAGATGTAAGCAGATCAGATGTAAATTTTAATTATTTCCTGAAATTTATCAAGCGCGATTATTTACATATTGAATGTACAATACTGAATGTTCATATTTTCGTATAAAATATTCTGGTCAAACTTTTTAGATGTCGCCATTTCTAATGAACGTATTACATATCTTACATATAAGTGGTAGAGTTTAGGGTCAGACATAAGATTTACAGTTACAGAGACTAAATATTTCTTTATTATTATTATTTTCTGGATTAGTTGTTTAAACTTCAAAACAAATGATTAGCATGTTATTAAATTCTCATTAGCCAAAGATATGCGATTGTTATAGAATTGGGTATTTCTACATCCAATAAAGTGTTATAAAATAAGTTTGTAGTAACCGTTTCAATGAGAGTTACACTGGAAAATTAAAAATAAAACATTACAATACGCTTATAAAAATAAGTTGTAAATCAATACAATTATTAACTGGCGTGCTTCAACCTATAGAAAAACAGAATTGTTATTGTTGATGCAATATTAATTACATCTGTTCATATTGATAATCAAGATAGACCTGTTAATCAAAACAATCATTTGCGTAGCGTCTTTTCGATATTTCTTCTTTTTCGATATATGCATTAGTTTCAGTTGTTTTCTTGTACTAATTATTACCTTCAGCTTGAAATTCAATATATAGACCTTAGTTTAATTGTTAACGACTGTTACATTGAAAGCTAATTGCGAAACGAGTTCATGCCATTTGTAGAAGCCTAGCAAAGTACTGTAAAATTACAGGACCTTCCGTTACATTACATTACTTGCTATTGTAACAAGATTCTTCACGAAAAAAAATATCTAGGTGCGACCAATAATACTGGTATGCCGGAATACGAATGAAAAATGTCCCTACAGTAACCCTACATATACTGAAAAACACATGGTTAGAAATCGTTTCCACGGAAAAGTGGTCGCCATTTATTCCCTCGCGTGCACTGTAAACCCACGTTCAAATTCAAAGAGGGAAACTCTGATTCACTGTAGCTATAAATTATAAACAGTAAGTAATAAATAAACTGGTGTTTATTTTTATACTTCAGAGTTGTGCTTGATAAATGAAAACAGCACATTCACTACTACAACAATACTGATCATGAATAGATGTGTTTGAATATGTGTGTAAAGATTTGGCGCATGTGGAAGTTAGCTTCACATGTTCAATATTTGGCGGTTTCATTCAGCACTTAGGGAAATCCTGAAATAGAGTTATTAACTTTAGGGATATTAGAGATTTGGTAACGGCTCTTTATGTCTAAAATGGGCGTTATTTCTCTGAAAACGCTGGACATAGTAAGTGTTTTAAACCATGATGAAATATTCGATATACGTTTATTACTGTCAATAAAAAATAAGTCTTCAATAAGCAAAAGCTATAAGGAATTTATAATTTTAACCTAACATAACATTAACGTAATGTGTACTGGTAGAATCACAACCTCCAATTACACTCCACCATCTTTTGCCATAAAAAAATATTTCAAACCCAATTTCTTTCGCTCTGAAGCAGAATATCGAGACCCTTTCCCCAAAATCCTGATCCATTTACATCAAGCAGCTTCCCGCTTTCATAAAAAGCAATGTTCCTAACCTCCCTTAATTTTCCTTCGCATAACGTCGTTTTTCTCACCCCATTAATACGATCAACCCCCTCCCCATAAACGTCGCAAATTGCTTCCACCGTTTACTCCCTCCTTCGGCCGTCGATTAATTTGCACTCGTCCAATTTCAGCTCCTTATTTCCACCCCTCCTTTCGCACCACGAACTCCATAAATCGCCAATATACGTCGTCGAGCGTTTCACGCAATTTTGCCTCATAACACGCGACTTGTCATCCCGCCTAAAAAACCACGATTAATTAAATCACCCCTCGAACACTCTACGCGATTAAAACTCACGCACTGTTTCGCGTAAGTTCCGCTTTGCCTTTTGCTTTCCCCAGCAGCTCATGCGGGATCAAAGGTCTCGTCGATTGCCACCAAACTTGGGGGGTTCGAGTCGCGAACAATTTCTGCAAACTGCGTCGTCGTGTGAGGGGAAAGTAAGTCTTCCGTAGTCGCGCTACATAGCCCGGACTAGCGTGTTATCAACGATGATCCCCAACAGTTTGGCTAACTCGACGCAGTCATTCATCCGCGACGGCTGCTCCACATTCCCAAAGCCATCTCTTTGACGACAGTCGCTCATTCACTTTGTCGCATCGTGCGACCTCTCTCGGCGCCTGTTCTCCGTTGATTTCGACAACGCACTTTTTCCGCCGAAATTCCCGAACCGGCACCGCAACGCTAACGAAAACAGTGGTGGTAATCGACCGTTCAAACAAAAAATGTCAGAAAAAATTGCGAGCAACTCAACGCGATTACGTGCCCTTAATCGGGTGAAGATATAAAACCCAAGAACTTGGTTAACGGCGCAAAAAGTTATTGCGGCGTAATAATAAAAATTAAAGAACTCGCGTTATAAACTGCGGCATAAGTTACCGATGCACTTTGCACACGCGCATTGACGTATATTTCGACTTTATCGCGCAAACGGCCACTTTTTCGTTGGAAAGTTTGCGCGTTATCATTTTCACTTCCGCGTGTAACGAATGTTACCGAGCTTTATCTACGCGCGACCGGTATCAATTTCGCACACGACAACGTCGAACGGGCAAAAAACGTACGCGCAAAATCGACCGCCTTTTGTCACCGTTTTCCTCGGGTCTTCCCACCATAGCGGGTCCTCGAAACAGCGAAATTTCGTCGACTCGTTCGCCAATCGAACGTCCACGGAATGAAATGACCTATGAAAATGTATTAGGTTTACTATAAATCTAGGGATGGTATTGTCATCTTTATTGAAGTTACTGATTTACGAATAGAAATTTGGCACACATTTAGAAACCCATTACAACCCACGTAAAAAAAGTATGGCAAAAGTATTGAGTATACCTCTCTGCTATACCATCATCTTATTGCTCGACCCTTGCCCGATATTTATCTGACGGTTTGTCAAATGCGTACCTTAATTATGCCAAACTATTGTTTTTTACGCAGGTACACGGAAAGAAAAATTGGCTTAATTTTTACTATATTATATAGTATTCCGCCTCTCTTAGTATTTGGTACATTTTTTTCATAATTTTCTTGTATTAATTTCAGTTCAAATTATTATATTTTTATAAACGAAAGTAAAGTAAACGAAAATTCTATTTCATAAAAAAAACATTTTCCACACAGAGTCTCGAACCCGCGATCTTGAGGTTTACAGCCGGGGACCTTCACCGCCGACACTGTTGACATTCGATCTTTCTTTTGTTTGAATCAGCGCGTCATTTGCTTACAGCATTATTTGAGGATGCGTGAAAGCAGTTTTCACTAGGAATTTATCCTAACTTACTACAAAATGTAATAGTTTATTCTGTTTTGGAATCTTCGTCCTCGAATTACTATAAAATATAGCACTTTTTGATGCAATTTTTCCCATTTTTATGTCATAAATATCGACGAAAAGTTTTATAAAATTTATGGATTCGTATTTTCTACGCATCCATATTGTAATATTTAAAATACAATTGATGAAGTGCACAATGCATACAATTTACAAAGTGAAATAGTAATTTATACAATGTGGCAGTGTGATCATACCATGTGATCATACCATTGATAGAAAACAAAGTAAAATTTAAACAATTCATTTCTTTCCATGACATTCCGAACTAAATTTCAAATTAGTCGACTATTTTTGTGCGTGAAATGACGTTGCGCCTGACCGATACGATCTTGCGATAGATGGCGCATGTATTGAAATGCGCCGTCACGAGCCGACGGATTTCAAATCGTCATTATCCAAACGTTCGGCGAGGCGTAATCGCCCGACGGAATTGTTTGTTACGTTTGACATATTACGGGCGAATAATCGACGGCGATCGGGCGATTAAAAAGCGCAAAAAACGCGCGCTCGGAAGCGCCCGAAAATTGCGCTTATGAATTCAATTTCCTGGTCGACAATTTCTTAGCAGCCATGCGAGGCAGAAAGTTGATTTCGGGCTGATTCGATCAGACGTTTTCTGTGGTTTGCGCAGCGTTCCTCTGAAATAGAATCCGCGGTGCCATTTTAGCGCGCGGGTCAGAAAAATGATACCGATTCTTATTGCGATTCGCGAAAGGGGCAAGCGCGGGAAAAGTCGAAGCCGAAGAAAAGTGGCCGGATGAATTTGACTCCCGTTATTACGTTCAATGAAATCCACCCAATAGCGAGCGCTCATATTTACGCGATAAAAGCGCCGGGTCCAATACATTTGTAAATGTGTTTCCACGTTTTATTGTTTCCGTCAATCCACACGGGTTTTATACCCATTCTTCGACGACATCCATTGAATTACATTGTTCATTACGTTTTTATGCCGGATTGTGAAAAAAACCAACGCAACTTTTCTATTTACTTTTCGCGTCAAGCGCGCTCGCTGCTTGTTTAAAAGTGATTACTTACGGACAATTAACAGAAATTGTATTGTTACTATTAAGTGCGATTCGTTCCGTTTCAGCTGACTCCTCATTTATCTTGCATCGTTAATAATTTTTACACGCAGTTTGCAGTCCGATTGCATAATCGATTTCAGTTCTTCTTGGTAATCGCAAGATTGGCCATTGTTCAGATTCGGCAGTATCGGTTTTTTATTCAGCTCTGCAAATATTTTGACGCGTAAGGATTAGTTTTCAGTTTCGAGTGCTCTTTTTACAGAAACTCGTTTATTCGGGAAAAAATGGGTTACGAAAAAAAAAAATGCTTGAGTTTCGGTTTTGAAATTCACTTTACAAAATGGTTTACCCTGGTCGAACGTGACACGCGTGAAAGTCAAAGATACGCCTATCGAAACGTCAACTACTAATTCTCATCCAAAATTATTTTGAAATTACTCGAGTGTCCTTTCAAACAGTTCGGACGTGATACACAAAATTGACAAAATGTATCATAAAACTTACAAAGAAAAATATGGACAATTCTTTCGTTATACTCTTAAGTTAGATAATTTCGTACTGCGATATTTTTAATTAAACTTTTCATTATATTTCACTGCATTTCAACTGAAACTCTTAATTTTGAATAATCAACTGAATCTGCCTTTTCCATACAACACGAATCATCACATTGAATAATAAAACTCATATACTTTTCTCGTTGGATCCGCGTATAAAAAAATGTTTTAATGCTTAATATGTTCGTGACAACTCAACTTGCTGCGCAAACGAAAAAGCTTTCATTCCGTATTTTATAAACTAAACGAGCTTTCCGGAATTCGCGCCGAGGTTACTAAATGAATCTTCGGCGTGCAATTATAAGATTGCGATGGAATTCGCTCCGTGCGAAGAAATCGAAAGCGTCTTCCATTCGATATGAAGCGCAAGTCAACTAGGCCAGCCAAGTCGGTTGGATTAATTTTAATGTTTGCCGAAACAATTTTCGTACGCCGACGTGAATTTCGCGAAAATTTCGCAAGAATTGTCGGTAATTACAAAAATTGTCTGTGCGAAATACTTATCCCGAAAACGGGCAAAGAAGTAAAAACGCGCGCCGCCATGAGTGAAATTTGCGTTGTACCAAATTATTTATGAGACGGATGTGCTGAATTATGCGCGTTTTAAACACAGCGACGTTTTCTTTTAAGTAAAATATTTTTCAGCGCCCGCTCACGGACAAAAAAATAATTCTGCTTAAACGGACGGGGCGCAAATTTGTAATGCCCATTTTAAGTTTTTTATTCAACCTGCAATTGGGAGGATAAGTAACGCTCGAAACATTTGCGCCACGAAAACGGTTTTAAATTTACGCCGGCCAGTTTTAAGCTTGTAATATTTAATTCATTTTTCACGAGAAGATTGCGCGAGGCGGGAAATCGGCAAGGATTTCTTTCCTCTTCTAATTACTTCTTAACAAATTAATCACTGCAATGTGCACATCCTGATCAATGTCGAGATCCAAATAGTTATTAATTTTTTAATGAAAACGTAAAATCCGATATTGGGACGAATTTGATGTAAACTAACATATAAATTAAAACAATTAATTAAATAAATAATTAAATAATTATAAATAAAAATCAAAACCGCAAATAGTAAATGAAAAAAACTGCAATTATGAAATATTTTTACTCAAATGAAGGGTGAAATGATTTAACATGGCTTGTATTTTTTATACTTTTATATTTTAATCCTACACAATCAGACTTACTCTATTATCGAAATGGTCCATTAACTCACTTGATCATGCGATTGGCTGTATAAATGAGTGGACATTGTCACCCACTTGTTCCAATTCGATTTCGCTTTTTGCGACGACGAAACCAACGAAACGTAATGACAATAACGCGCATAATAATGCGCGTATAATTAAGTGCGCCCGGATCGGTAAAGTCATTTCCTTCGTATTGCAAATTGCCTCGCGCGGGAGACCGGACGATAACAGGTCGGTCGCAGCGACGGAAAGAAAAAGTAGAAGGAAAATACGTAGCGAACCTAACGAATCCTTTGACTCATGAATATGCTGAATCAGAATGCAAGTGGAGACGGATACGCTGCGTGTATTTACATAGAAAATAACATTTACGGATGTTGCATAAAAGTGTAGCGGGACATTCATTGGGCGAATTGGGTTTGCGCGGGGCCCACGCTCGTTGATCTTTTATTCTCTCCGAGACTGTTTTTTTCATTGTGATGCGCGAGCGCGGGACACATTCGCGCGACCGTACATTATAAGGCAAATCGTAAGCCGAATGAATTAATGCTTCACCGTGGCGTTACGAAAGAAGAAGAATAATTCGGTTATTAAAAGGTAATCCTATTTTATTAATAATAATTTGCTCGTAGAGGCGTGAACGATTTTCCAAGAGAAGCAGGGAGATTTAATGTATCTTTTTATAATTTTTTTAAATTAAATCATTTGTTTGCTTATGCACTTAAAGACCTTTTTCTGGATCCAGAAATCGCAGGCATTTTATTTCTTTTTTCGACCAACGAAAAATACAAAAGTGACCTTAAACTGCACAAAAATTTAATTTTTTCGAATTTTTAATATCCTCCAATTCACGTTCCTACATCTGTCTCAATCTTACCTTTAGCTGTATCTCTTCCTATTCCGTACTGAAACAACTCTCTTTATATTCGCCGTCGTCTCGTGCTATCGTAAAAATGTAATCAGTCGTAAAATATCATAATCCTTTTGATGAAAACAATGGTTTGCAAGGCAGATACAATAACGTCCTCGAAAAGAGTACAATTCGTACCCTTAAATTATTTTCCACACATGTGATTACTGAACGATTCACGAAAAGAAGTGGTCGACTAAAATGTCGAAAGTCGGTATTTGTCGACGCATTTTCCTATTATACTCATGCAAATCCGCGACTGTATATTTAATACGAATGCGCTCGGAAAAAGCGCTAAAACGAGCAACGCGGCATTGCCCGAATAACACACGAACGAGTGAAAATCATTTTCGGCGTCTTTTTGCAACATTTCCGTTGCTATTTTCTTTTTCACTTCCAGCTATTAATTAAAAAAGTGTGCTTTCATTTGGTTTGCTCGATGTAAAATTTTGATACGCCGCTATACGAAATAACGCCAGCCGAATTGGTGATTTCAAGTTTGGCAGCATTTATTGTGAATTACTGCTGATTTTCGGCTGCATTCGCTCGTTCGTACAGCGCAACGCATTTTATTGAATATATACTGTAATTACTTATTCGAAAATACAGTCTCAAGAATTTTTTCATGGCGCAACGATCGAGAACGCGCGCGGCGTAGCTATTGCGTGCTGAATCTGAAATTCAAAATTCCCGAGCTCATTACGTCCGGCGCAATTTTCAGGCACGGAAAAGATGCCGATTTTTTAGCGTACATTATCCGCGCAAATTATTTATTCATGTAAATTATACGCCAAGTTTGTGCATGCATCATTTGTGTCCGCTTATATGTGTATTTACATATAGCAGATAACTTAAATTTATACATAATGTATTTGCACAAATTCATTCATACGCGCACATAATCCCCGACATACATTTAATGTGTAATCCATATTCCATAAATTACTCATTCCAGAGCTGAGTTTTATTGGCAAAGTTCAAATTATACGATTATGTGTGTTTAGTCTAAAGTGTCAAGTTGCTCCGGGCAGAATGCTGTAATCGAATAAATAATGCACGGTTTCGATAAAAATCGACTTGGCTCGAAAAATGCGCGTCATATTTTTGCACGACTGTCTTGCAAATGAACCAACTTAAATTTCAACTCCTGATCCCTCCTAAATGTTTTATGCCAAATATAAGAAACTACACCCTCTTTACTTTTAACCTCAATCTTCTTCAACGCCCACACACCCCATAAACACCTGTTTATTTACCTTTATTCTCCTACTTTTATAACCCTTCAAGTCACTCGAACTGATTAAAATCGCCCAACTCAAAACCAACTCTCCTCGACCAAACAATTTTCCCAAACTAAATACTCCAAAACATCTCCAGAATTCATCCGAATTCCGCCATACCATTCCGCAACCCCCCTTTTAATCATCCAAATTAAAATTTCCTCTCGACAACCCCTTTTGTCCAAACTAATGAATCCTGAAATTCCGGTCACGTGACTGTTGGCTAGAAATTCGATTTCGTTTTTGTCGTCTTAAGGAGGCATGCACTGCTTTATAATCTCCTTTAGAATGTTTTGAAAAAAATATGTGTTGTAAAGGAACAAATTTCAGTAAGCTCACAATTTGAACACTATTCACCCATCATTTGTTCAGCATAAAAGAAAACCATTTCACATTATTTTAATCATCATCGAAATTTGGTGTGAATATATTAAAAGATGAAGAGTCTTTCTGATAATAAAATATCGAAAACAGACAATTTATTTAGTCGATTATTAATTATCAAAAATAGAATGCTTCAAATATTTATCACTTTGGCATTTTAATCTTCCTTTTTTTCTTCATTTTTCTTGCCTGCGATTGAATTGGTACTACACTGAAAAAACTAACCTAAAAAATTGTTTTTAATGAAAACGATTCCTTTTAAATGAAAAGGATTCCTTTTCTGCGAAAATGATTTCTTTTGTGCCAAAATGCTTTACTTTGGCCCAAAAGGATATTTTTAACAGTGTACACACACTATATCAGAATTGACACTGTCCTACTGCACCCTTCCCATAGGGAATACGCCTGCTTTTCGGTAGGCGGATTTTGCTGCCGCTCTGTAACAACAAAGCGGTAACAGCGCGTGCAATTTGCAGGTAATGACACTGTTTGCAAAGCGCCATCGTTAATCATTTTTACGTAAGGAAAAGTTCCATTAAAGTCAACAGAGCTCGGGGGGAAAAGCGGCACGTAACCGGCGTCGTTAAAACAACCACAATTACGGCGGATTCAGTTTCAAAACCACTCTGAAAGTAAAATTCACCTTGAGGCGAATAATGGCGGCGAGACAAAAGCGCCGGGCGGCGGATCGCCGCGCGATAATAGGCCGCGCGACAAAACGACAAAGCCCCGGCGGACCGATTTGTATAAGACATTGACGCGGCCGGTCTCCGTGTACGTAACTATATGACACGGCATCTCGTGGTATGCTGTATCATCCCATCCAGAACGCCGGGCTTTACACCGCCGCTATCCCACACAATGGCTCGGATAGTTGACGGCCGGAAGTCAACTACCTGTCTCCCACGAGTGATGCAGCCTCCGAACGTAACCGGGGTGTGCGCGCACGCACATCCGCGATTCACACACGCACGACCGAGTGCGAGCGAGTGTCAGCGACTGGCTTACACGGCCCGTCTGGCCACCAATGCGCACTTTCTTATGCCCTTCGTGTCTCCCTTTCATCTCGACAGGGGACGCGATTCAATTACGAATTAGCTTTTCGGTAGACGTGTCGCGCAACGAGGACCAAGGCTTTCACTTTTCGAAGGTGCCTGAAGTTTTTTTTTTTTTTTTTTTTTTTTTTTTTTTTTTTTTTTGTTGTTGGGGGTTTTTTTGGGGGGAGTTGTTTATTGTTAGTAAAAAGGAATGGCAAAGGTTTTAGAAGTTTTTTT